>ML783167.1:105246-149381 GCA_009831015.1 Picea engelmannii | reverse complement strand
TAGGGTTTTTGGCGAACTCTCGGCCATGCATGGCTTGGAGTTCCAGTTAACTGACAAAAATCCTTGTGTCCTGGCGGAAACTTTCCTGATTTTTTGCTTTGTTAGGTACCCGCGGGCTGTATTGGGCTAGCCCGCGGATGCCCGCGTGCAGTATAAGTACAGTAAGCAGATGTCCGTGCCCAGTGAGAAGTTAGGGCGCGGGTTGCTTGTTTTAAGTGGTTTTTTGAGGAATTGCTCAGCATGGCTTTGGCTAGGAAGAGGCATGAGTAGGCCTGATGCCAGGTAAGAAGGGATAATGCAATTTAGGGTTATAACAGTATCATGGATAAGCAAGAAACAATCATCGGTATATCTATCTACAACCGAGGCAGAGTATATTGTAGCAGTAGCATGTTGTACACAGGTTCTTTGGATGAAACAAACTTTGACAGATATATAGGTTGAGTATGATGAGCCCATTACAATATATTGCGATAATACAAGTGCCATCAATATCTCAAAAAACCTAGTGATGCACTCCAAGATGAAGCACATTCCAAATAAGTATCACTTTCTATGGGAACAGGTTGCAGAAAAGAACATCAGAGTTGAGTATGTGGGCACAAAAGAACAAGTGGGAGACATCCTTACAAAACCACTTACATGGGAAGCCTTTGAATATCTTTGCCAAAGACTTGGAGTTATTTCTACTCCAAAAATGAATTCTTTTTGAATGCTTATATTATATGTCTTAGATGTACATGAGGAAGCACCATAAGAGGACATTCTATCAGGGGGAGAAACCCTGGATGGAAAGATACCTTTGCCATTGATGAAAAAGGGGGAGATATTTATCAGATGCAGAGGACAGAGGCATGGTTCCAGGGGGAGCAGATTTATTAGATGCAGAGGATAGAGGCATGGTTCCAGGGGGAGAAGATTTATCATATGCAGAGGACAAAGGCATGGTTCCAGGGGGAGCATGAGTGATATGATTTCAGTACTGCATCAGAGTTTTTCCATCAATGCCAAAGCGAGAGATTGTCGATTAAGGTTGGTTGTCATTGATGTCAACCCTCGAAGAAAGCCCTGTAGCACAAGGGTTTGGGTAATGGACCCAATAGTTTTTTAATGTAAGTATGACTCATTATTGTTTTTTCATGGTTGATAAGAAGTAAATATGGATGAACCTCAAAGTGGTCCCCTTATGGTGAAATCCCTCACGGGAAGACGCTTTGTGGAGTAAGAGAACCCATGCTTAATTGTGGAATAATGAGATGAAGGAAAGTGAATTTGTTAGGGAAAGTATCCTATATGGATAGTTATTTTCATTTCATTTCTGGTGGTATGTGGAACGTCACATAATTCCTCACGGCTAGAGAGTTATGGCCATGAGAAGTTGGAGACCCCAGGTTTGGGTAATGGACCCAAGTTTGTTTGATGGATAACGGTATGAGTTATGATATATTTTTAGATAATACTATTCTATATGGATATTACATGTCATGCCATTTTTGGTGGTATGTATAATGTCACATAACTCCTCACGGTTTGAGAGTTATGGCCTTACAAAGTTGGAGGACCCTCATATGTCATCTAGAAGCCCCAAAAGGTCAAAGTAGTCAAAGTGGTTTAAGAGATTTTAAAAGGTAAAAAATAAAGTGAAGTGATGAGTGTATTGTAATTTAAATTGAATACAAAATAAATTATCTTAATAATAAATTTAATGGAGAAATTAGAAGTGGACCCAACCCTAAAATAAGGAAAGTGGGTCAAATGACCTAGAAGATGCTTTTAAGGAAGCTACTTGGAGAGTATAAATAAGAGGGAAGGCTCTCTCATTTGAATCACACTTGAGCATACTGAATATCTATATGTTTTCTAGGTAACCAAGGATATCTAAGCCTAAATTCTGAGGAAAGTGAATAAAAGAAGGCCAAAATGCAAGGAAGGATACATTCCTTTGATGGTGCTTTCTAAGGTATGTTATTTACAGGTCATCTCACCATTTTCGCTATAACTTTTTTTCTATAATGATTCAGACCACAAAATTGCTATGAAAGTGATAAAACATATCCAGGTATATGTGGTAACAAATTTAGATTGTGGGTCATTGTATTTTAGGAGTTACACTCCGTGGAAAATAGGGTTTGTGGCTAGTCCTGAAACTAGTCAAAATTAGGTGTTTCCGGTAAAAACGTCATAACTTCTTCATAAAAGGTTCAAATTCAGTGAGACCAAATTTTTTTATTAGTGGACGTTCTTTAGTATGTTGTATAATATTTTAAAATCAATTCATCAAATATTTTGTGCGTGGAACGCTCCACAAGGTCGCTCTCTAGAATAAGACAAAATTCAGTAAGGTATGCCATTTTTTCTATAAATCCTTTTCTGAGAGGTTCCAAGTAGTGAAACGTGGAGGAATTGTAGAAAAAACACTGAAGAACATTGTATATCAGTTTCATATATTTATTCATTACAGGTACAAAGTTATGATTATTTCAAGTCAGGGTTGTTGACTAATCCAAAACTAGTCTTGTGAGACTAAAGAAAAGTTTGATGAAAATGCTAGTCTCTTATTGTTAAAGTTAAGGAAGGTTTGCAGGAATGTGATCATATACACGAGGTCTATCATATAGCTACAAATCATATTTGGATGATGAAATTGACGAAGGCTTTTGGTTGAGGTACATGTTGAATACATGGTTGAGACAAGTAGTTGATGAGTTGGCACATACATGAAGTCTATAGTTGATGATGTTGGTACATATTGATGAGTCATAGTTGATGTTGAAACATGATTTTTACATACTTGGTACATGGTTGGATACACTTTTTTATGGTACAAGTTGATTATAGGTTGGTGCATGGTTGATGCACTTGTTTATGGTATAGGTTGATTACAGGTTTGTGCATGGTTGATGCACTTATTTATTTTACAACTTGATTACAGGTTGGTGCATGGTTGATACACTTGTTTATGGTATAGGTTGATTATAGGTTGGTGCACGGTTGATGCACTTGTTTATGGTACAGGTTGATTACATGTTGGTGCATGGTTGATGCACTTGTTTATGGTACAGGTTGATTACAAGTTGAGGTACAAGTTGATGCATGGTTGATGCATGGTTCAGATTTATTGGTACAAGTTTACATCAGTATATCTCACAGTGACAGTGTGACAGTGGTTCCATCATTCTACTTCTACTTCAGGGTGGTAGGACGGGACAAGGACAGGTGGTTGTAGCCACCTTCCGGTTGTAGCCAGAGAACATAGGGGGTTGTAGCCTCCCTCTGGTTGTAGCTAGAGAATTGGGGAGTTCGAGGTTCCCTCAAGTTGTAGCCTAAGAAACTAGGGGGTTGGAGCCTCCTTCCAGTTGCAGCTAGAAAACAAAGGAAGTTGGTGCTTCCAATGAATGTAATTCTTCAAGACATATAAGAAAAAGAATTATGTGGTTTTCTCCTGATTTGGGTTCCATGTAAAACACTACTGTACTTTGTATGTGTATGATTGTTCATTTTTTCATTGCTTATTTACTCTGCAGTTATTGGATAATAATGCTTCATTGATATAACACTTGAATTATATGGTTAAAAGGGATTAAATTGCTCTATTACTGATTCACCCCCCTTCTCAGTAATCCAACAACGTGCTACTTAGTCACTCACAATTTGTTATAGACCATCTATCTGACCTTTCTGTCAATAGTAATATATTCATCTCATTCTAGTCTCCTTTCCTTTACAACTTTAGTTCTGGGTCATTGATATGAATGATCAATGGCTATAATCAATCTCTATCATCCATGTGTATAAGCATGGGATTCATAAACCACCACGCAGATGTCCAACCTAGTATTATGTGCAAGGAACTTTGCCAATGCACATTAAATCTGGATCATTGATCCTAAAGTTGATCAATGATCATCAAGATTCCTTCCTTGTACGCAATGCTCATTCAATCTACAATCAAGATTTAGTTTGACTATGATCCAATGGTCAATAATGGTTGACCTTCCTTAGTCTTATTGGCACGATTTATATCCTTTTTCTCCACGTGTCATCTCTATGTGGACTCCCTTACTTCACGTTGACGTATCTCAACACTTAAAATATGTTCAATACCTTAGAATCTCTAATGAGTTACTTATTATTTCTACAGTCTCGATCTGGTTTAGATTCACAACAAGGATATGAATTGCATTCCTTCCCTTCTGCATCGACTTGATGCTTTCATACCTCTAAATTGATTCTTTGCACAGAGCCTGAATTAATAACATTTCCATGTCAGTAAATTCATACCATTGTTGTAGTTCTCACACAAACAACTTGTCATTAATGACATTTTCACGTAATTAAACAAACAAACTCCCCCTATATTGTTGACATCAATGACAAAAAACATGAACTATTCAACATATTTCTCGCAAATGAGATATTGTACATGAAAGGTACATCTATATATTAATGTTTGTACATATCTATTTAGGAGTTTTATTGGAATATTTGTTGAGGTTTTCTATTGCATGAATCTAATTTCATAATAATAATCTTCTATCTATCAAGAAAGAGGAGAACCTCCTTTATAATAACAAGGATATTGTTTCTTGTTCCCCACAATATTTTCCCTCATTGTTGATCATTTTCCCTTGACAGGAAAAGAGATCAAAATTTTTGGCAACCATACTAGGGAAAGATCAATTTTCAAGAAAATTGATACCTTTTTTTAAAAATATTATTGAAAAAAAGGAAGTTGTTTGGTTCAAGTTTAGGAAAGAAATCTACAATATTTCTAGTTAAATGGATTAATATTAACTAGGTTCTTGAAAACCTCATTTAAATAACATTAGATAACTTTGAATATATGTTATTGGAGTTTTGGGTAGAATTTGGTTATGCCTATTTCTTGAGAACCAAAGAACCATCCAAGATTTTGAAGGATGAGCTCACTGGTGACTCCATTATTAAAACTCTATATTTTGAAGAAATATGCCCTTCCGACCCCATCAAAAAGATTCCAAAATTGCAATAATATCTATATGAGGAATACACCAAGAATTGTATTTCATGTTAAATTCCCCAATGATTCCATTGAAGAGTTTCTTTCATTTTGTGATATTTTTTCTTCCCCACCAAACCCAAGAAAAGTTGTTCAAGTTATAGTAAAGGGAGAAGGTTTCGAAAGAAAGAAATATTTGTGCAATGGTCCCCTTAATTTGCAAGGAGAGGTTCATACCATGCCAAATATTTCCATGGAAAAGTATCTCATGTTCTTTAGAAATACTTGAATTGATGCGAAGAAGCATTTGGTTAAGTTCGAATATGTTTTGGATAATGTGGGTGCATATCATTTTGCATGCCGATTTTTTTATCTTAACTCTAAAGGGAAATGCTAGTGAATGGTTTTACTCATTGTTACATAGAAGCATCACTAGTTGGTACGTATTAGAAAATTTATTTGTTGAGAAATATTGCCCTAATTTAGATCCATATTCTCTTTTCTTGAAGTTGGTTGAAATCTAGATGAATGAGAAAGAGAGTTAAAATTTTCACTTTTATATTTATGAAAGTATTTCGTAAGATTCCTCAAGAAATGTTTCCAAATGATTTCATCATTTTTAGATGCGATGAAAATTATTTTCCCATGAATTTGATATTTTTATTGAAACAAAAAATAAAACATAGCTATAAAGAGTTAATGCAACAAGCTCAAGTCATTGAAGAAAATATTCGCGAGAGAAGCTTTGATCTCTTAAAATTTCCAATACAGTTTCAAGACAATGCAAAAAAATATTTAGAAGAGAAATATTATGAAATATGTGAAAAATTGTCTATATGAGATTATGTTTGTGAAGCTGAAAATAAGAATCCTGATGTAGCAACTCAAGATGAATACCATTTTCCACATGCTCCATTAGAAGAAAATTATGAGGTCTCAGATGTTCAATATGAGAGTAATGTTGACAATGAGTTTAATTATGGGTTTTATGAACCTACACATGGTGCACTTGAATATTCAATTCAATATGGTCATGGTGAAAATCCTACAGTGGATTCTCAATGGCCATAACCGGTTTATACAATGCCGAAAGACGGATGCCAACATGTGATCAACAAAAGTGATAATAAAATTGATCACTTTAAATTGAACTTACAAGATGTTGATTGTTTGTCCAAAGTATAGTTTAATCAAGAATAATTATCATCATCAAAAGAAAACATTGATTTGCAGCAATAGGTTCCATGGGCGGTATATATTATTTTTGAATACAATGATATTGTTCATGAACAACAAAACACGTCCATACAATTCTCCACAAATTTTCAATGACAATTTATTTTTGTATTCTCATCATGTAAATATGGTCATTATATGATGGAAGAATGTCTCTGAAACATGGCCAATGAATCAAAAATCTCAATCATGGATGAAAGTAAGCATATTAGTTTGTTTTATATATGGATGCATTGAAATTATTCTTACACTTGAAGGTAACCCTTTTCTCCAAAGTAGGTTAGGGTAGGTATATTTTTTTTCTCACATATGTATATAAATTTGTTCTTTCAATAAATTTGTGCTAATAAGAATTTTTTAGATCAAGATAATTTATTGGGGATGACTCCATATCTTAAGGGATAAGGAAGTTGTTTCTGGTTCAATGTTCTCAGCAACCCCCATGGGATCATTGTGCCATTGTTGGAGCAAGATGTTGATTTGTTTCCTGACACACATCAACTAGGTGATTGTGGTGCATATTTTAACCTATTCCTCTTTCAAATGGAGAGAAAAAAATTCAAATTTGGAAAGTTCCAAATACCCTTCACCCATTTATCATGAAGACCCAATAAGTTTTAAAAATTCATAATCAGTTTTAGTATTGCGGTTCTTTTCACGAAAGGCCAACGAGGATGGTTTTTCATTTGAAAAAAAGAGAAGGAAAGAAAAGGATACTAAACAAATAAAATTTTGTGTGTCCATATTCTCATTGAATATCACTATGTGCAATATTTATCCATCATTTTACTGAATTAGAAACAAAAATGATATGCCCAAGATATTTCCAATTTTCTCCATATTTCAAAATAGCCCAACAATTGCTCATTTACTTACTCTCCATACTCTATACTAAGTCATTCTCCTTGTTCTCCATTTCCACTTCCACTTCCATTTATGTTTTCATTTCCATTACAATTTTTCATTTTCATTTCCATTTACATTTTCCATTTCCATACTTATTTATTTTCCATTTTCCATCTTTCCACATTAACTTGTCTTCTGCACTCCTTACCTCACTCTACATAATTAATCACTTTTACTTAACATTTTACTTCTTACTTAAGTCAACACTTTCATGTTTAATCATTTGTTATGATTTGTATTGTGCAAATATTCTCCACTCCAAATATTTTCTCCATGCTTTGTGCATAACCTTTTCCTCCTCACTTCTTCCACCATCATTTTTCATCCCACATCCATCAAATCACACCCATTTAACACTCTTACATTTTTACTATTTCTCTTGTGAGAAGATTCCCTCCCATATACCTTTTCTTCAAACAACTCTACCTTCAAACATGAACTATTTCTACCCACAAGTATTTCAATACTTAGTTAATTTTCCAACTCATTTTTACTAATATTTACTAAGTGTTACACTCCTATCCTAATTATCCATTGAATCCAAACACTTAGTTATTTTCTCATTTATTTTTGTAAGTTTTATTCCCCTCCCCCCTTATTTGCGACATCTAGATAGGTGGAAGTGAACTGGACCTATCTCTAGGTGACACTTGGATGATATTGGCTGGACACATATTACTAGGCAGTGATTTGGCATGATGATTGGGTGATGAGACAACCAAAATCTATATTATGCACAAGATATGCAAGGTTCCATGGCTCTATCTATTTCACACACAAACATTAAGGGGATTCAATTTTTTTATAAACATGATATGAGAGACTTCCCACAATGAAAGTGGGATAAATAAGATGGATTTGCAAATCAAGAACAACGTTCACATGGAGAATAGATCAATGGTTGTTGAGTTCCTATCTCCCAGAGGCCATCAATTTTGATCCTAATGTCCAAATTGAGAGACTGAGAGATCGTTGGAAATCTAGAGGCATGAACAAAAGCTTGAAAATGGTTTCCATGAAAAAAATTATACTTATCATGCCCTTAAAAATAGAATACAATCATGACTATTTATTTCTTAAAAGATAATTATTTTTGGAAAGTGGTTTATTAAAAGAAATTTATGAACTTCTAAAAGTGGATCCCAGTTGGTGGCACATATACATAAGTTCAAATTTACAAAGGGGAAAATAAAACCCAAACCGTAACTATAAATAATCTTCAAGAAGATGAAGATAAGATTATAAAAGAAGAGGATGATCATATTCAAAGGGTTGGTAGTTAGTGAAGTTTTTTCTTGCATTGGTGGATTCTTCCTGGAAGAAAGTTTTTCCTTTCCAAGATTTTGTGAATTATCCTACTTAAATTTCTCCCTCATATTTCCTTCTTCTTTATTCTTTCCATCAGGTTTTCCATGTATGTTTGGAAAGAGGAAGACATGGGTTTGACCATCTCTTTGTCTAAATTACTCTATTCATTTTGCATGATATTCTAGGTCAAGAGGAGAAAAATTCCTTCTTGTATAAAGAAAATGCATTGTATTTTAGTTTATCTAGTTTAGATTGAGAGCTTGTTGATGTTGGTATAGCCGTCTCGTTTTAGACATTGTTGAAATTGTTACAATTCATATATTATTATTAATTTATCCCACAAAGAATTATTCCAGTTTCATTTTGATTTCATGAATCGATGTTGTGATATATCAATGTATTCTTAAGAAAATGATGATTTACAAACTCATTTGGTATTAACATTAAAGTCCTTTAAATTTCTTTAATGACCTCTCCATACTTTGTATATATTTCATGCTGCAATGTTATAGTTGATTCTGGGTTCATATTATTTTAAAAGGAAGGAAAAATATATGTTGAAAGAAGAATCCAAACCCTGTAGGTACAAATCTTTGTAGACATATTTATTTCTTTTTCCTGAATGAAATTTTGTGATTGACAGGTACATTTGTATATTAAAGTTTGTACATCTGTATATAATAGTTTTTACACCTCTATATAGAAGTTTTATTGGAACAATTATTAGGGTTTTATATTGCATGCATGTAAGATAATAAGTAGAATATTCCATATATCAAGAAAGACTAGTACCCCCTCTATAAAAATGAGAATTAAGAGAAGATATGTATGACAAAAATACCAAAGAATTTATTTAATATTGTGATTAATGCCATGTTGACTCCACTCAATATTTTCTTTCATGTTGTGGTGATATTTTTCCTTCCCCACCAAATGCAAAAAAAGTTGTTCAAGTTTTAGTAAAGGGAGAAGGTTCCCAAAGAAAGAAACAATTGCACGATTTTCCCCTCAATTTGTAAGGAGAGGTTCATCTCATGCCAAATATAAAAAAATGTTCAAAAATTTAATTTCTTGATAGCTTATGTTGTGAAACTATTGGAAAATACTTATGTGGAACTATATCATCATAAACATTGATGATTGTTTTTATAGCTTTTATTTTTTAATTTATTTAATTAACATGAAACAAATTGATTAGAGAACCCAATTACAAAGAGTAAATAATTATTCTATGGGTGAGTGAAAAGGATAAAAACCACTAGAGAAAATTATTTTCCATGGGACAAGTGGAACCCTACTCCCAAAGGTGTGGGATGTGAGGTAACAAGATAGAGAAAAAGTAGGCCAAGAATATTCCTTAGCGTTAGGGATGAGGCCAACTTGAAAATACCAAGGAAAAGATATTAAAATACAAGTATGTTATGAGATAGGATAGTGATGAGTGCTTGTGAAATGAGTTTGATGGTTCTGAGAGGAACTAAATATGAGAAATGTGGAGAAGATTATACAGTTTCATTCCTCATGGATTAATGATTTAGGATCGGGTGTAGAAAAAACAAGTAACATTGGTTGTTCATGTCTATGGTTGGGAGGAAATGGTTCTCTACTCAGTTAGTTTCTAGATATTAATGCAGGCTCATATATGTTTTCTTATTTTATTATATTTTCTTATTTTTCTTTCTTTGTTAATGAATGACAGATATACAATAGAAAATGTTTGTAATAATTTTAGTAATGGTTAAAAACATATATATTTTTGTGTTTTATTTAGTTAAATCATGGCAACATGAAAATAAGGTGCATGCCTATATATTTTTTCTATTTATTGAAATGTTGGTAACAAGAAATTAACAAGAATGCTTATAAAATGAAAACCTTCAATTGTTTAACCATTTACTAGAGAAATATAAAATTTATTTATATTGCAGTGAGAAATAAAACAAATACTTAGTTTCTCTTCTATTTCCAAATAGATTTAATTAGTCAATAGACAAAGTTTGGAATTAACGCGTTCTTGATTGGAAATATGTAGAACCATATATACAGAGTAAACCTATTTCATACTTAGTTATTTATGTTAAATATGTATGTGTATCATTTTCTTTTCAAGAAGAGTTTCTCAAAAATATGTAAGAATATTTCTTGAGTAGTATACATTATGGAAAGTAAAAATATTGATGCGTATAACCTTTAACTAAATAAAAACTATGGTAATGAATGCATATTTCATAATCATGGAACCATCCAATATAAAGTATGTTGCAGAGATAATAATAATATATAAGAGTAAAAGAAAGACTGAAGGTTTAACACAATATAATGAGATAATAAACCTGAGTGTTACCTCAAGAAATATAATGGTAATATTCTGGAGAGACCCCGTGAAGCCATCGACCAGTCAATTAGGCTTAAAGAAAAAACAATGGATTAAATACAAACATTTACACCAAACGAAAACCCTCCACCCATGGAAAAAAAGGGAAGGGAAATATATATAATTCCCACAATTTAAAAGAAATTTGTATATGACAATTTGGTCGTTCCAATAAATAGGAAAAATATTAACCATTTCTTATATCAAAATGATAATACAAATGGTATCTTGGCTATTTTATTAACAAAATACAAGCAGTGACATTTGTTAAATATAATGTAACCTCAACAATCTGACTGTACATTGCCAGCTATCCTAGCCAGTTGTACTATAATTTCTTGATTTGCTTGAGCCTATTTAGGTCACCTAGTTTCCCTTTTCTTCAGTACTCTTTTATTCATTTTATTTGTACTCTTTTCCTTTATATTCCTAATATACTCAATAATGTTTTCTGCTCTATTCTTTTCTCTGCACTTCTTGCTCCTCATTTTATCATGGTATTCGAGCTTCAGTAGTAAGCCTCTCCACACAGTCTGGAGAGAAACTCGATCCTCAACAGCGAAGACCTTAGAATGTTCACGAGAGCATAGGACACGAGATTCTTCACAAGGTCTAGAGAGAAATCCATAGTCCGCCCTCCACTCAAAAGATTGTAGTAGAAAGAACGCACGAGGAAGCAGAGAGAAATACACTCAAAAGATTGAGGAGTCAAAGATGCAGAAGGCAGAAACATTTAAAGATCTCGTGAAATTCTTTCAAATTCATGAATGATTGTTGTAGAAGGCAGAAACATTTAAAGAATTCAGAAAATTCTTACAAAGTAATGAAAGATTGTTGCAGAAGGTAGAAATATATAATGAATTTGTGAAATATTCACGGATTTCCTGCTTCAGGAGAAACTCTTTGCAAGAACAACAGAGAACACACTAAAGAAGAAAAGGAAGTATACAAAGTCATAAGATTGGCTCTGCTAACATATCTGAGGCATTAATCATGTTTAGAAAGGACGTGGAGCACACAGAAGAGGCAAAAGATTTTCAATCATTCAGATTTAGCGCAGAGAACCTATAGCCATCAGATCTGGGAGAAAGTGCATGAGGTTTAGTCCTCTGGAACACACATGAGAAAATCCAACTTACTAAGTCACAAAATCTTGAAATCGTTGGGACTGTCCATCAAGGAGGACACGTGGCGAGATCTCGTAATTTCATTGACTCGTAGGGAGTAAAGGTCAGAGAACATTGCCATGAGAATTCATGAATCACGAAATCACAACTCGATCTGAACTATTGGATCGAGAAAGATCATGTGATGTCAATCTGACGCTATTTCGAAATCGGAAATCGGTAGTTGGACGAGCAGAAGAGACTGCACCCCATACCACTATACGCGAAATCCCAAAATCATGAAATCACTCCAACCGTTGGATCTACAGTGACAGGTGGCAAAGATCCGAAAGCCATCGAAATTTTTTTTTGGCACCAGAAGAATGAAGGTGAAGACTGGGGAAAGAAGATTTCACGAGAGAATCAGGACTGTCCCTCTCAGAGGACAGGTGGCAGCAGATCCAAGCACCATCAAAATTTTGGCATTTCGGAGTTCAGGGTTTAGAGAACATCATGACGAGAGTTAAAGATTCACGAAATATCAATTTTCAAAATCTCAAAAGGATCTGGACCATCATATCATAAGAGGATCTAGACCGTCGATGCAAACGCCATCGCGATTTCGGCTACCAGGAAATCAGAGGCAAGAGTCTCATGAACTCACGATACGCAAAAGTCTGAAATAATCTGAGTCATTGATCTCAAATCAATGAGGATCATTGATTTTTGAAGCGAATTTGACATTTTCGGTAATTCAAAGATCAGGGAATCAAGGAGTCAGAGGAGCTCGGTATCAGGGTTCGCGAAGTCGTGAAACCCAAAATATTGAATCATGAAGTTCCAAAGTCACTGCAAGAAATTAGAAGACCCAGTTTTACGCACAAGAAATAGGTAAACACAAAATTTTCCAACAATTTTTTCTCTGTTTTGTTAAAATTATTTAAAGATGGCCACGTCTAGCAATTTAGGACCAACTCAAGGTCCGATTCTTCTTGGAAAGAATTATGAGTTTTGGTCTCTTCGAATGAAATATTTCTTGAAAGCACAAGAGTGCTGGGATCTAGTGGATGTTGGATATGTGGAACCAGATACAACAGGACTTTCTGCCATGACAAATCAATAGATAACTTCTCAGGCAACTCAAAGGACCAGAAAGAATAAATCCAAATTCTGGATTCACAATTTAGTGGCGATTTTCTCAAAAATCACAGGCGTTGGTACTTCAAAACAAGCCCGGGACATCCTTAAATCAGCCTACCAAGGAAATGACAAGGTCAAAACAGTCAAACTATAGACCTTGAGGACGCAATTCTAAACTTTAAGAATGACAGAATCTGAAAATGTGGATCAGTTTATGACTAGATTCATGGGGATCATGAACCAAATTAGATTGACTGGTGAAGCCATCACTAATCAATGCATTGTTGAAAAAGTCGTCAGAAGTTTACCAAAGAAATTTTAAATGGTTGTTACAACAATCCTTGAATCCAAGGATATGTCACATGTTTCAATAGATGAACTAATTGGTTCCCTGGTGACACATGAGACCAGACTGCATCTCATAGATGAGTCAATCGCCAAAGCCTTCAAAACTCAATTCTCCTTCAGCAGATGGAGAGGTAGAGGAAGAGGTAGAGGTCACCAAGGATGAGGGATTACTACAAGTAACCAACACTCAAGTGGAGGTAATAGACAACAACACCAGAATCATACTTTCTAGCCTTAAAGAGGCAGAGGGAGAAGATCAAATGAAAAATCAAGCATACAATGCTATTACTGCAAAAGTATGGGCACTATGAATCTGAATGTAGGAAGAAGCAAGCAGATCAACTCTTAGGTAGAGCACATGTGTCAAATCATACAAGAGAAACCTTAAGAGGTATGTTTCTCTCATGCCACAAGACTAAAGAACAACCTAAAGATCTCTAGTTGTTGGACAGTTGTTGCAACAATCACATGATAGGTAAAAAAGATTTACTTTCATGCATTGATTCTTCAATTTCATCTGATATCACATATGGAAATGATTCCTTAGTCAAATTTCAAGGAAAAGGAACTATACCTATTCTTACTAAACAAAATGTAAAGAAGGACATAAACAATGTTTATCATGTTCCAGATCTAAAACATAATCTACTAAGTGTAGGATAGTTCATTGAACATGGCTATAAGGTAATTTTTGAGGGAGTATCCTGTAGGATTTATGATAAAACCCCCAACAGAAAATTGATTTCTGAAATCCACATGACACATAATAGGATGTTTCCCCTTACCCTCAGAAATGCAAATCTGATCCAACCATAAGCACAAAGTGAAACCACCCCCAATGAAACTATGGTTTGGCATACAAGATTTGGAAATCTACCCTTTCAGAGTCTAAGTCTTCTACAAAAGCACTCGATGGTCAAAGGTCTCCCTATCTTCAAAGGGAAAAATTCCCCATGTGAGTCTTGCATACTTGGAAAACATAAGAGAACTAGTTTTCCATAGTCCTCCACTCAAGCCAAACAACATCTCGAACTTGTTCACACTGACCTATGTGCACCAATCCAAATAGAGTCAATAGGCGGTATCTTTTACTTTCTAACATTTATTGATGACTTTAGCAGGAAAATTGTTGAAATAATGTAATTGTGAAGAGCATTCTTATTATTATTGGATTAAATCCCCATTGTGGATTAATCATGTCATTATTATTATTATTGTTATTGGATTAATCCTCATTGTGGATTAATCATGTCGGTAATTGTATAAGGACCAAATCCCCTTTTGCAGATTGATCATTGGACAATTACAAAGGGAAGAATACGAAGTCAGCCCCAGTAGTTATTATGGAAGACCCAAAATTAATTAAAGGTGGGTTTACCCACCCAGAGTGAGAGGTCGACCCTGCCAGTTGTGACCTTTCACATGTGCTAGTCTTGTATAAATAAGAGGCTAGAGCCTCACTTCAAACACACAACTCACTTGCTCATTCCTCTTATGAGGCAAGCTGCAATTACCAGAGAGAGGAGAAGAAGAGTGGTGCATCTCTTGGGGAGGACTTTCTGTATTGGTTTGAGTTATCTCTTGAACATTTTATAAGCTATTTATGATAAGGAAGTTTTCGTTGGGTTTTATTCCCCTAGAGGGTTTCCCAAGATAAATGTTGTGTCTCTTGTGAATGTGTATTTCTCAGTGATCTTGTTCTTATTATGCTCTTATCTAATGAAATGCAAAGAACTATAATAATGGAATAAACATTAACATGGTATCGGAGCCAACCTGAAGAAAGAACAATTTGTAAGAGGAAAAATGTCACTGCTGCATCAGCTGCAAATTAGGGTTTTGAAAAAGTATCTCTTTTCAGCTCCCTAACCTCCTAGAAAGCTGTACACTCCCCCAAGGATCAATTTGACACCTAGAGTGCACCTTTTCAGTGGTTGGATCTCCCGAAAAGTGAAACCCTAGTTTCACAAAAGTATCATAAGTACCAGAAGTACCGGAAGTACCAGTCCAAAAATTCGCAGATCAGATTTGACAGGGTAAAATTTGGAATTTCTCAGATCTAAGGACACCAGGCTACACGCCTCAGCCAAATGCACCTCCTGGTAAGGTCAAAATTTGATTTTGAGCATTTCCAATTTTTGGTTATTTTTGTTGTCATAAGTACAAGATGTCTACAAGCACAAAGCTTGTTGAGAAACTAGAAGGCATAGACAACTTCCATGCCTGGAAGTATAGGATCAGTCTGATCCTTGCAGAGAATGACCTACCAAGACTTATCAAATAAGAAGTGGAGGAACCTAAAGATTTTGTAGAGAAAGTGAAGCATCAAAAAGACTCAATCAAGGCTCAAAGAATCATTGCAGATTCAATCAAAGACCACCTGATCCCAAATGTATCGTCAAAGAAAACCCCAAAGGAGATGTTTGATGCTCTAAGAAAACTATATGAAGGAAATAACATCAATCGAAATATGAATCTCAGAACTCAGTTGAAGAATACCTAGATGCAGAAAGGAGAAATGATTCAAGAATATTTGTCCCAAGTCTCCAAAATAAAAGAACAGTTGAAAGCGATTGGAGACACCATCGACGAAGACGAATTTGTAATAACTACCCTAAATGATCTCACAATACCTTGGGATGCCTTCATCCAGTCAATATGTGGCAGAAAGGAAAAACTACAGTTTGAAATCATATGGGAAGAATGCACCCAAGAAGAGACAAGGGTAGCCAACCATGAAGCACTACTAGCAAGGGACGATGATCAAGCCCTAGCTACTCATACAAAATGAGGAAGGAAGAAACCCTACTTCAAAAGAGAATCTCATAGAGAACCACAACCATCAAACAAGGTCAACAATCAATAATCTCATTCAAGAAATTTTTAGAAGAAAGGACAATGCAAGGGATGAGTTCTCTCATCTATACAATGATATCATTGTGATAAGATGGGACACAAGGCAAATAATTGTCCAGTCAAAAAAGAAGAGTACAAGAGGAAGCACAAAATGCAACATGCTCACATTGCCGAAGATGAAGAACCACCTATGAACATGATTAAGGACCATGTCTTGATCTCAGCTCTCTCAGGGTTTGTATCACCTGGAGAGGACACATGCCTCATTGATAGCGGTGCTTCAAAACATATGATGAGTAAGAAAAATACTCTCTATTGTATTTCAGAAAATAAGTTTTCTCAGAAAGTAACTCTTGGAGATGATTATCAATATCCCATCAAGGGAATAGGAGAATCAAACTACAAGCTAGACTCAGAAAACTCAATAACAATGAAGGACGTACTCTATGTACTGGGCCTAAAGAAGAACTTACTCTCCATATCACCTTTAGATAAGAATGGTTATAGAGTTTCCTTCATAGATGGAGAAGTTCTTATGTGGGCTAAGGGAGAAACCTTAAATGAAGCAATTTTCATCAGAAGTGAAGAAGATGGTTTATATAAGCTGAAGGGTCACCCAGAAACTACCATGACCCATGCCATCGAAAACTCATGTGAACTTTGGCATAGAAGATTGGCCCACATCAACTACAAGGTGCTACCATACATATGCAAAGTTGTCATAGGTTTACCAGAACTCAAGGTTGATCAGGAAGGCATATGCAATGGATGTGTGCAAGGGAAGAACATCAAGAACCCTTTTCCAAAGAGGGACAACAAAAAAGGAGCATTGGAACTCATCCATTCAGATGTGTGTGTCCCAAATCCATCATCCTCCATTAGTGGGTATGTATACTATGTATATTTTATTGATGACTATTCTCGTAAGACTTGGATATATTTCTTAAAATATAAAGATCAAGTATTCAGTAAATTCAAGGAATTCAAAGCCTTGATAGAGAATCTTTCTGAAAGAAAGATTAAGATGCTCAGGTCATATAATGGAGGAGAATATACCTCGAAGGAGTTCGTAAGCTTCTACAAATATGTCGGGATAAAGAGGTAACTAACTACTCCCTATAATCCTCAACAAAATGATGTAGCTGAGAGGAAGAATAGAACGATTATGGAAGCTGTAAAGACCATGATTCATGATCAGGATATTCCTATGTGCTTATGGGAAGAAGCATCTATGGCAGTTGTTTATGTGTAGAACAAACTATCCCATAATGCACTTGGGTTCAAAACCCTAGAAGAAATGTTCACTGGAAATAAGCTAGAGGTAAGCCATCTCAAAATATTTGGTTGTCCAGTGTTTATACATATACCGAAAGAGAAAAGAAACAAGTTGGAACCCTCCAGATAAAAGGGAATATTTGTGGGATACTGTGAGGTATCCAAGGCCTTCATAATCTACATACCTGGTCACCACCATATTGAGATCAGCAGGGATGTGACCTTTGATGAAGAAGAAACACTTAAGAAATCAAGAAGATACTAGCTTGAAGATATGCATGAAGAGGAACCTGAAAAATCCCAAGACTACATAATCCGTGAGGGAAGTTCCCAGAGCTGTAGAACCTGTAAGGGAAGTCATAACTTCCCCTGATGAGGAGACTCCTGAAGATCATGATATAATAGAATTTCAAGAACCTCCTCAAATGACCTTCTCCCACAAAAGAAAGCCTGCCTGGGAAAGAGAGCTTATTCAAGATGGAGAGAAGTATGGTGTTCCAGAAGGAACCACAAGACAGGTGAAGAGACCAAAGCCATTCTCCAGTTACACAACTTTGATGTGTAATCTACTTGATGAATAACCCACATGTTTTGAAGAGGCCATCCAGAAGAAGGAATGGGCATATGCCATGACAGAGGAATACCAATCCATAATAAATAATGATGTATGGGAAATTGTTCCCAGACAAAAAAGTAAGGATGTGGTATCATCAAAATGGCTCTTCAATATAAAACATGATGCTGATGGAAGTATTGAGAAATATAAAGAAAGATTTGTCACTCGTGGCTTTTCCCAGAAGGAAGGAATCGACTATGAAGAGACATTCGCTCCTATGGCCAGATACACTTCGATCAGAACCATTATAGCTCTTGCTGCCAAGATGAAATGGAAGTTGCACCATATGGATGTGAAGACAGCTTTTCTGAATGGTGTTATCGAAGAGGAAGTGTATATAGAGCAACCCCAAAGATTTGAGGTTGAATACAGGAAGTCTCATGTCTGTCGATTGAAGAAATCCTTGTACGGATTGAAGCAATCTCCCAGAGCTTGGTATGGCCGTATAGATAGTTTCTTGATGAGCTTAGGCTTTACCAAGAGTAAATCAGACTCAAATCTCTACTTCAAGATCATGGATAATGAACCAGTAATACTATTACTGTATGTGGATGACTTGTTATTAACTGGAGAAGAAAAGCTCATCGTTGAATGTAAACAGAGACTTTTCGCAGAATTTGAAATGAAAGACCTTGGTCTAATGCATTACTTCTTAGGCCTTGAGGTATGGCAGAGTTCGAAAAGAATCTTCCTTAACCAGCGGAAGTACACAGTCGAAATCTTAAAGATATTCAACATGCTAGAATGCAAGTCCATGAATACACCCATGGAAGAAAAGCTAAAGCTGTTGGTCGATACTTCGTCAGATTTGATAGATGCCACTCTGTACAGACAGATTATTGGATCGTTGATGTACCTGATGAACACCAGACCAGACATCTATTTTTTAGTGAACACCTTGATTCAATTTCTAGTAGAGCCCGGATGTGTTCACCTAGTGGCTGCAAAACATGTGATGAGGTACCTTAAAGGTAGAGTGGATTATGGTCTCAGCTATGATGGATATCATGACTTCACATTGAGTGGATATACTGATGCAAATTGGGCAGGAAGCTTTGCTGACAGAAAAATCACTTCCAGATCTTATTTTAGTTTGGGATTAGCTATGATCTTGTGGAAGAGTAGGAAGCAATCTAGTATTTCTCTCAGCACAATAGAAGCAGAGTACATTGCCACATGTTCTGCTAGCTACGAAGCTATATGGCTTCGAAAGTTGCTGACAAGCCTATTTGATTTGGAGATGAGAGAAATTGCATTTCTATGTGACAATCAAAGCTACATTAAAATGACAGAGAATCATGTGTTCCATGATAGGTCAAAGCACATAGAAATCCTCTATCATTTCATCTGTGACATGGTACAGAGAGGAGCCTTGAAGCTCCAGTGCATTAGCATAGATGAACAGGTTGCTGACATATTGACTAAGCCTCTATCTCATGTAAAGTTTGAACACTTTCGAGATAAGCTTGGTATTGTCTGAAAGGACCCTCCCTGAAAGGGGGAGTAGATGTATTCCTTTCTTCTGACCTCGCTGTTAGACATAAATCAAGATGAGTCATGCTTCTGACCTCGTTGTTAGACGTAAAGCATGATGTTGTGTGATCCTTTCTTCTGACCTCGTTGTTATACGTAAAGCAAGATGAGTCATGCTTCTGACCTTGTTGTTAGATGTAAAGCATGAAGCCATGTGATCCTTGCTTCTGACCTCATTATTATACATAAAGCAAGATGCGTCATGCTTCTAACCTAGTTGTTAGATGTAAAGCATGACGCCACTGACTCCTTGCTTCTGACATAGTTGTTATATGTAAAGCAATATGATTCCTCGCTTCTGACCTCGTTGTTAGATGCAAAGAGAGATGTTGATGTGTTCCTTGCTTCTGACATAGTTGTTAGACGTAAAGCAAGATGAGTCATGCTTATGACCTTGTTGTTATACATAAAGCATGACGTTGTGATTCCTCACTTCTGACCTAGTTGTTAGATGTAAAGCAAGATGATGATATTACTTGCTTCTGACCTAGTTGTTAGATGTAAAGCAAGATGTGACTAACACTGAGCTACCACCTTAACCACTGTGACACTGAGCTAGTGTAGTACTGTGATGTGACATCCTAGTGCTGTGATGTGGTATCATTTTTTGTGATACATATTTGATGCAGATGATGATAGCATTCTTTCGAGAATGATGATGTTGTTGATGAAGAAAACTTCCAATGACTAGTAAATGTGCTAGACAATGTTTCAATATGATATTGACGATACTGTGCTCCAGATGCCACTGATGATGTAGACCTCTCTCGCCTGATGATGATGAAGAATACCCTTCTTGTTAAGGGGGAGTGCTGAAATAATGTAACTGTGAAGAGCATTCTTATTATTATTGGATTAAATCCCCATTCTGGATTAATCATGTCATTATTATTATTATTGTTATTGGATTAATCCCCATTGTGGATTAATCTTGTTGGTAATTGTATAAGGACCAAATCCCCTTTTGCGGATTGGTCATCGGCCCCAACAATTATTATGGAAGACCCAAAATTAATTAAAGGTGGGTTTACCCACCCAGAGTGAGAGATCGGCCCTGCCAGTTGTGACCTTTCATATGTGCCAGTCTTGTATAAATAAGAGGCTAGCACCTCATTTCAAACATAGAACTCACTTGCTCATTTCTCTTATGAGGCATGCTGGAATTACTAGAGAGAGGAGAAGAAGAGTGGCGCATCTCTTGGGGAGGACTTTCTGTATTGGTTTGATTTATCTCTTGAACATTGTATAAGCTATTTATGATAAGGAAGTTTTTGTTGGTTTTTCTTCCCCTAGAGGGTTTCCCAGGATAAATGTTGTGTCTCTTGTGAATGTGTATTTCTCAATGATCTTGTTATTATTATGCTCTTATCTAATGAAATGCAAAGAACTATAATAATGGCATAAACATTAACAAAAATCTGGATCTATTTTCTCAGACACAAGTCTGAAACTTTTGCAAAATTCAAAGAATTCAAGGTAGAAGCTGAAAAACAGAGTGGAAAATATATAAAATTTCTTAGGTCAGATGGAGGAGGATAATACAACTCCAATGAATTTGCAAATTTATGCAAATCACAAGGCATTATCATGAAAACTACAGCTAGGTATACTCCACAATAGAATGGAGTGGCTGAAAGAAAGAATCAGACAATAATGAACATGGTAAGAAGCCTTTTCAAAGAGAAAGGTTTGTCAAATACTTTTGGGGCTAAAGAAGTAGGATGCTCAGCTTATCTCTTGAATAGATCTCCAACCACAAGTCTAAATATGAAAGTCCCTCAAGAAGCATGGAGTGGGACAAAGCTAAATGTTGTGCATCTAAGGACATTCAGATGCATAGCATACAGTCACATACCTTCTGAATTAAGGAAGAAACTGGATGATAGAAGTGAGAAATGTATCTTCACTGGACATAGTGAAACATCTAAATCTTACAGACTTTACAACCCTATCTCAAAGAAACTAATTCTCAACAGAGATGTAAAATTTATTTAAAATTAACTCTGGAACGAATCTGAAAATCAGCAAATGGATAGTCAAAATCTGTTGCTACCCAGTTCTGAAAATACAGAAAATTCAGGACAGCCAATACCTCAACCTGCTCTTCCAAGATTGCAGGTACAAGGACAACTTGAAAATTCTCAGGAAAACTCAACTTCAAGAAGAGACTCATCCTCTGAACTTCAAAATCAGAGAACTCAAAGTTTGAGAGAAATCCATCAGCAGTTGGATGACATTGAACAACACAATCTTTTTGCATTAATGTCATGTCAACCTACATCTTTTAAAGAAGCAGCTAAGGATCCACATTGGGTTCAAGCCATGAACCAATAGATTGACTCCATTGAGCAGAAAAATACATGGGATCTTGTTGATTTTCCCAGACACAAGAAGAGTATTGGTGTCAAGTGGGTTTACAAAACTAAACTTAATGAAAAAGGCCAGATTGAAAAACACAAGGCAAGAGTTGTTGCCAAAGGATTCTCACAACAACCAAGTAATGATTATGGTGAAACCTTTTCTCCAGTAGAAATATTAGACATTGTAAGGACTCTATTGGCGATAGCAGCCCAACACAAATGGAAAGTATACCAAATGGATGTCAAGTCATATTTCCTGAATGGTTTCTTAGAAGAAGAAGTTTATGTCGATCAACCACCTGGATTTGAAGTCCAAGAGAAGCCAACCAAGGTATATCGGTTGAAGAAAGCCTTGTATGGCTTAAAGAAAGCTCCAAGAGCTTGGTGCAATAGAATTGACACTTACCTGGTCAAAAGTGGTTTCAACAGAAGCCAAAATGAGCCAACTCTTTACACCAAAACATATCAACACAGTCAAATGTTGATTGTATGTTTATATGTTGATGACATGATATATACTGGAAATCTTGAATTAACCAATTTTAAACATGCCATGGAATCTGAGTTTGAGATGACATATATTGACATAATGAAATATTTTTGGGGATTGAGGTTGATCAATCAAACAAAGGAATTTTTGTCTGTCAACAAATGTATGTAATAGACATCATCAAAATATTTCGCATGGAAGAATGCAATCCAATAGAAACCCCTATACCCCTAGGCACAAAATTGAGAAAGAAAGATGAATGCCCTACAATGGACCCTACCCTATACAAAAGTTTAGTAGGAAGTTTGTTGTATCTTACAACAACTAGGCCTGATATTATGTATGCAGCTAGCCTTGTTTCCAGATACATGGAATCCCCCAAAGATTCTCACTGGAAGATGGCAAAATGGATTCTGAGATATGTTGCAGGAACTCTCAATTTTGGCTTATGGTACACTAAATATGATAACAATCAATTCTTTGGTTACACAGACAGTGATTTTGCAGGCATCCTAGATGACAGGAAAAGTACCTCAGGACATGTTTTTCACCCGAGCATGAACCTGATTTCATGGGCATCAAAGAAGCAACCAATTGTATCAATATCTTCTGTAGAGGTAGACTATGTCACTGCTACCTCAACTTCCTGTCAAGCTATGTGGATAAGAAGAATATTGAAAGATATGTCACATACAGAAAAGGATCCAACTCCTATCTTCTGTGACAACAACTCAACAATTTCTCTATCCAAAAATCATGTGTTTCACAAGAAAAGTAAACACATTGACACTCACTTTCACTTCATCCGTAAGCTAATAAATAATGGTGATATTGCACTTCAATTATGTGGCTCTCAAGATCAGCTTGCAGATATCTTCACAAAGCCACTGGGAAAATCAGTTTTTGATTTTCACAGACAACACTTGGGAATCATCAGTGCTGATGTTTGTAACTATTGAGTTTAAGAGGGAGTGTTAAATATAATGTAACCTCAATAGTCTGACTGTACATTGCCAGTTATCCTAGCTAGCTGTACTATCATTTCTTGATTTGCTTGAGCTTATTTAGCTCAGCTGGTTTCCCTTTTCTTCAGTACTCTTTTACTCCTTTAATTTGTACTCTTTTTCTTTATATTCCTAATATACTCAATACTGTTTTATGCTCTGTTCTTTTCTTTGTACTTATTGCTTCTCATTTTATCAACATTTTGCATGTCTCAAGTAGAGAAATAAATGGTGCCACCTAACCTCGGTAGTATGACATCTGAACTTAGCATTACTACTTAACTTATGTTGATGTTATTAACAACAATATTTATTTAACCTACATGGGTAAGCACCAATATTATGGTACCTGGTAGAGACAACCATTGAACTAAATGTTCCCCAAGGGTTTTAACAAACCCTGTACATAAATTGTAACCAAATTTTGTTCAGAATGTATGACTATTATAGAATAAAAAAACTTAAAATTATATATTGTAAAAAAAACCATTCCTTACCTTCAAAATTTGAGAAACCTATGCACATGTTAGAATACCAATTGTTTGTTCCCAAAGGAAGAGTAAACTTTGTGAAAACCAAAGAAATGAAATTAATTTTGAAGCTATAAAAGAAAGAGAACCAGAAATAATCATAATCTAGTAAACTGTATAAATCAACGACATTGTCTCCAATGTTACCTTAGAAAATGTTATCGCTATGGTTTGAAAGTATTCTAGAAAACTCAAACGATACATGTTAAAAATCTATGACTGGTGAGTAGAGAAATGACTCTAATACCCACCGCTCAATAGCATTAGAATAATGACATAGAGATGAACTCATATACCACACCGTAGTAAACAATACATTATTGGTTAAGGGAATTACTGACTAAAGTACATGCAGTTTTGGATATAATTTTGATAAAATTCCTAAGTGTGTAAGAAGTGTGTAGAAGAAGAAGGAAGACTAGGGAGTTCGCAGTTAAGGAACATCCAAGAGGATAGTGTGTAGTTGAGGTGTATCTAGGAGGACACTGCATAAAAGGAGGACAATTCATAGATAGAGGAATAAAACAGAGGAATACATTACAGAAGAAACTTTTAGAAGAAAGAAGATGAAAAGGAAGGATGGCAACTCGACATTCTAAAGATGGAATGATGTGGAAAATAAGGAAGAATAGCAGTCAGAGTGCAAAAGAAATATGAAGATGGAAAACCAAGGGAAAGTAGCTCGAATAACCAGACAACTGGAGTATCAATGGATTGTAATAGGGTTTTTGGATGAACAAAGTAGGATTTTAAGCCGTAGATTTTATGTATAAATATCTAAGGGGTTGGAAGAATAGGGGTTCCTTTTTGTTCCTAATTGGTTCCTCCTTATTGGGTTTTCTACAAGTTATTGTTATGGTTCTTTTCTATTGAGGATATGAATCTATGTCTAAGTACCAAGGAGATGATGTAGAAAGAGAGAGAGAGAGAGGCTTGCACTACAAATCGTCTAGGCTAGGAGAATAGAAAGATAACCATGATGTATCTTTGTAAGAGAAATGCATAAGCCTGAAGCAATTACAAAACACATAATAAAGAAGCCATCCATTGTGGACATATCACAAAGTTGGGTGAACCACATTAAATGTTGTGTTGAATGTATTTTGTGGGATTGTTTATGGAACCTATTTGAATGCATATTAGAGTAGATTTATCTTATGTATAATCGTGGTGTGATACTTATGAATGCTACAGTACTAAGTTTATGTTGAAGTATGGAACATAATGGTAGTGTGAATTTGATAATCATTAAGTAACTGACGAAGAGCACTTGCAGAGTAACACACACACAAAAAAAGCAGGAATGAATAAAATAATAACCTCCCATTCCCTCACCACTACAGAAACCTGGTTTCTGCAGTCCCAATAGATACTTCAAGTGAGAATTCATATATGCATGAAGGTGATTCTGAAAGGGTTGGTGTATTAAGGGTTTTGTTGGTCAACTAATAACTTGAACCTAGGGTCTTACAACCATGCGTAGTGCCAATAAATAGTTCCATTGCCGGGACCTAGATTATGTGATTAAGGGAATTCTTTGGAGGTTGACTAAGAAGGAAACTTCACAATGGTTAGACAGGAAGGAATGACATTTTTCAAGGAAAGAGAATATAAACCCTTATATGAGTAACAAAGAGTGGATGAAAAGGTACGTATACATAGAGTTGCATGAAATTTTATTTGGAGAATTTCCAATTATTCTGACAGAGTGGTTAGAAAGATTAATGGAGAACATTAGAAGGTACCAAGATGCAACACCAAGAAATTGGACTCCCGAGTTGGTAAGAAAAATTAATTTTGTAAGTAATAACACTTCTTGCACAGTAACGTTTTGGTTGGATAGAATATTAGGAGGATATATTATAGAGTTCCCAATTGATTGTACCCAATCATACAATGTTGTAGAAAAGGGCTTCTTCAAAGGTCCATGTGGAAGTTTCATGAAATAATTGGGTATGTGGATAAATATGATGTTGTGTGAAAAGTGCATGATGACAATGGAATCCGACTACTAGGGGGATTTGTGTACATAGTGGAATTGGGGGATGATAAGATGATATTCTAAGGACAAGGGAGAAGGTAGGAAGTGATGAATAAGGAAGGGAGAGACTAAGGATGCAAAGAGTTGAAGATGGTATACCATAGAAAGATGATGTGTTTGGAGAACTGTGGAGGACGGAAGTCCAAGAGGAAAAATACTTGGTCTGAGAAAGGAGAGTCACATAGTGATCCATAGGGGAGTGGACCTTGCACAATCATCCAAATCATGGAGATACCACACACAAGAGGAGAGAAAGAGGAGTTTCAGTATAGTCCTATAATAGAGGATTCGTCAAGTCCTACTCAGACAAGATCATGTGTCAAATCCATGACCCCATGTGCATCACCACAATCAGAAATAACAATTGAAGACTTATTAAAAGAAATTATATTTAGAGAGGGAGGAAAATTAGTAGCAATCAAAGTAGTGGAAGAAATGTACATATTTAGAGTCAACCAACATCACCAAGAGGGGAAATACACAAAGAAATATGGTAGGAATAGACAACACCCTTAGATTTCCTGAGTTCCAGGGAATCGGGTTAGAAGACCCAAAACAACATATGTTTGTTTGTGAGACAATTTAGGCCGTTAAGAATGTCCAGGATGAGGTTGTGAATATTGTGCAATTGGAGAAAACATTTAGAGGTCGTGCAGTAGTCTGGTACATGAAGTTGCACAGTACCACTCCTACAGGATAGGCCAAGACATTATTGTATATAAGACAAGCATTTTTGAAAGAGTTTAAGAAGCCAAAGTCAAAATCGTAGTACATTACAATACCGAAGGAGATTAAACAGGTGCAAACAGAGTTGGTATGGGACTTCGATCAAAGGTTCAAGGACCGTATGGGAAGGATGAATTTCTATATCCCATATCAACAACATCAAGAATCGTTCATTGCATGACTTCTACCCCACATCCGTGGGCCATTGATTCAACATAAGGTTGGGTCATATCCCGAGGCTCTAGAAATTGCAATGAAATTGGAATCATCCCTTGTAGGAGACAGTGGAGGAATGGCACAAGTTTATGCATAGTTGGCTTCTTTGATGATTCAACTTGAAGAAATTGAAAAAGGAAAGGAGAAATGAGAGAAATTATGGTGTACCAAGTGTAGGACTGAAGGACATCAGAAGGAAGAATTCCCAACATTCACAAAGTATTTGGAAACTGGAGCATTGAATCCATTACCAAGAAGAGGGTATTGAAAGATACATAAGAAATGGAGACATCATCCAATTGAATTTCCATCATTGCGGAAGTATCAGAGTACTCCAAGGAACTTGTTTTTCAACTTTTCCAAGTTGTTCGAACATGAAGAGAAGGATTTCTATGCATTTGATTTGATGAGTGAGGGTACTTTAGAAATATACAAGATTCATGAGGAGAATATTACAATAGAGGAAGGAGGTAAAAAAATATAATAATTAGAGAGGATTTACTCCAGGGAATAGAGGAAATTTTGGTAGAGGTCGAGGAAGAGGAAATTTTGGTAGAGGATGAAGAGAACTGATAATATGTTATAACTATAACCAACCAGGGAACTTACCAGATGACTACTTGAATCCATGTACAATGTGCACATACTCTAGATCAATGGATCATGTGATATAATATTGTCCTCAACTAGTTGAGAAATGGAATGCTATAGGGAACCATAACCAGAATCCAAACCAAAATGTGTAGAATATATCAACCAAAGAATGTAATGAAGGGCCAAGAATAGCAATTGTTACATGTAGAGGAGCTAGAACAAGAGTTGATATGATGAATGGAGGGAAACAAGTTGAGTAGTGGGTAAGGAAGTCAGTAGGACCCATGCCAACCTTTGATCCTCAAGAAGAAAAGAAGACATATCATAGGGCAAGGAAAGATATATTGGGATAGGATTGGGGAGAATCAACATCATTTGCACCTCATGTCAGAGATAATGTTGTACTAGAGAAACCAAATCGAAAAGTAAGAAAACTAAAAGAATTCTTGAGAAGTTGCATAGAGATAATGAAAAATGAAACTGAACTGAAAACAATATATGATATGATTTATCATTGTATGCAAGAAAGGGAAACTCCCATCACACAAAGGGTGGTGAATCAGGTACTGCACAAAAGAGGACCAACAAAGAGTTCATATTCAATGCAAAAATTGGGGAATATGATGTGGATAATGTTATCTTGGACTTGGGGTGTGATGTAAACATATTTCCGAAATGGACCTGGGATATGATGGGAAAACCCAAGCTAGTATGGTGTCCTATTTAATTAAGGATCGCAAATCAACACAAAATAGTATCGATTGGTCGATTGACATGAGTACCTGTGAACATGGATGGGGTGCGCAATGTGGCATAATTTAAGGTTATTGAGATCATGGATGATAGTGAACCATATCCAACATTGATGGGACTATAATGGGATTTTTATGACCAGGTGATCATCATATTGAAGAGGAGGGAGATGATATTTGATGTTGGACATTTGAAAGTTACTACACCATTGGACCCAATATAAGGAAAGGGATACATAGAGACAATAAGAGGAAACAATATTTACAATTTGTATAACATGACTACATGGATGGATGATTATTTCAACCCTATATTAGATGGTGCGCTAATTTGGAGAAGTATCAGTTCATGTGCATCAAAATAAGATGAAGGTCTAGAGAATCAGAAACAAAGGATGCATGAAGTCTCAACTAGATTATGTGCACACATGACCCAATCCTTTTCAATGGATTGGAACAGAGCTATGTGATCCACCCAAGTATGATGTATTAACTGATATAAGTTTGTTTGTAAAATAATTTTAGTTGCAGGTACCCAAACAAAAAAGGTTGTTATCACTAGATGTTGTCCTAAAAGTGACTCCAACCAAATGGTGGAATGCACATAGAGAGCGGATGAAATATTGGTAAAAATGCAAGATACTAATGCAAGTAAGGTTTGGTACTAATGTAGAAAACATTTTGTATAAGTATACATGAGAAAGAGATCCAACGAGTCATTTTGAGAAGTGCAGTACCTTATGGAGTTCAGCACCAAATACATAATGGGCGCACATATTTATACACATGCTGGACAAAATTATGAATAACTAGTATTTGGAATTGGAAATGTGCAGAGAGACAACAAGATGGGACGATATGGTGTAGAGGTTCAAAGTCACATTTACATTTGAACATGAATCCCCAAAAAATGATGCAAAGTTATAGGCTATTCAAACTAAGCTCTTCTGAGAAGAAGGGTCAATGGAGGTGGTACCACAATCTAGTGCACACAGAGCGAATATAATTGTTCATGAGTCATTGGAGTGCTATAATGTTTCTAAGGAAGAACAAGATGAAGAAAATCCTATGATTGTACAAGTACCTGGAACAAAAGGATAACGAGAAATAGAAGGGCAATATCTTGAGTCCACCACATACACACAACTGATAAATATGTGAAAGGTAAACATTAGGACAACAAAGAATCCCAAGTTTTTGCAGATAGGAGATTATTGGAGTGATGGCATAGTAGAGAATATTTTATAATTTCTGAGAGAATATTAGGGCCTATTTTCAACTACATTATCAGATATTAAGGGGATATATGCAGACTTAGGAAAGATGAAGATTCCACTGAAAATAGGTGCTACGACAATACAACAAAGACCTTACAAGTTAAATCCAAAGTACAAAAAAAAGGTGAAGGAGGAAATAGATAGGATGTTGGATGCAAGAATCATTGAACCCATTGAGAATCAGAGTGGATCATACCAATGGTAGTGCAAGACAAGAAGAAAGGAGGAATCAAGATTTTCATGTACCTGATGAAGATGAATGATGCATGTTTACATGACATATTCCAACACCATTCACATATTATGTACTAGAGAATGTAAGAGACCAAGAAAATTACTTGTTTGCAGATATATTTTCAAGGTACCATCAAATAAAAATTGCAATGGAAGATAGGTACAAGACCATGTTTGTGTCAAAGTGGGGAAGTTATTAATATAAAATAATTCCTTTTGGACTGAAGAATGCCCCTACAATGTTCTCCAGAGTAGTGGTAGCAACATTAAAGGAATTTATTAATAATTTCTTGGAAGTATACTTAGATGATTGGACCGTGTTCAATATACTGAAGGATCACATAGAAGTACTCAAGATAATGTTGTATAGGTGTAGACAATGTCATATTTCATTGAACCTGAAGAAGTGTATTTTTTGCACACTGTTTGGAATTTTGTTGGGACATGTAGTCTAGAAGCATGGATTACTAATAGATCCAACCAATATTGAAGTAATGACGGATTTAAAACCACCTACACCAGTCAAAAAACTAAGGGAAACTCTTGGTCACATATGATAGTACATAAATTTTATAAAAGGATATGTGCAAATCATAACACCAATGGAAAAGTTGTTAAAGAAGGAAGCAAAGTTCCAATGGAATGAGGACTGTCAGAAGGGCTTGTACACCTTAAAGAAAAAAACTATTAACTGCGTCAATTTTCATCTTTCTATATTGGAATCAGGAGTTCCATGTTCATGTAGATGCATCATCCATAGCATTGGGTGGAATACTCTCTCAACTAGGGGAGGGGGACATAGACCACCCAATTGTGTTTGCGAGTAGAAAATTGTCTATAGCTAAAAATAATTACACCACTACATAATGAGAAGGATTGGAAATGGTATATGCGCTACAAAATTTCATACATTATTTATTGGGATCTCACTTTAATATGTACACAGACCATTCTACATTAAAATACCTAGTGAGAAATCCATTGTTGGGGGGAGAGAATAGGCATATGGCTATTTTTTTTCCAGGAATACAATTTTGAGCTTATGGTTAAACCAGGGAAGTTGAATGAAGGGCCATATCATCTATTGTGCATACTTTCAGGATAAGATGTTGGAAATTTAGATGACGTCTTACTAGATGGACATCTATTTGTAGTAAAAATGGTGGATGATTACTTCTCAAACATCATGTTGTTTCTAAGTACAAAAATGGCGCCATTAGAGATGACAGTGAAACAAAATAAATAACTCATAGTCAAAGAAATAGATTATCAATTGATTGCAAATAATTTATACAAGTTGGGAGTAGAAAAAATAGGAAGACGATGTTAGAACATGAAAGACTGATGATACTCACAGAAGCACATGATGGGATTGTAGGAGGACATTATGAAAGGAAGTAAACTACACAAAATATTTTGTGTATAGCACTTTGGTGGAATACACTTCATAAATATGCTAAGGAGTATTTCCAGTCATGTGATGTATGTCAAAGAGTGGGAAAGCCATCTAGGAGGGATGAAATTCCTTTATACCCATAGGTTACCTTGCAAGTATTTGATAAATGGGCCATATATTTTGTGGGGCCAATCAAACCACAAGTAAGAAGATAAGGGGAAAGGTACATAATCACTCTGACGGAGTACTTTACAAGATGGAAGAAGAAGAACAAGTTCTAGATTGCACCATGGAGACTACTGGGAGGTTTTTATTTGAGAATGTAGTCACACAGTTTGGTTGTCTATGCATATTACTCAATGATCAAGGAACCCATTTTTGTTAGGATATTTAGACACTTAGGATTTAGTTAAGATATACTTTTTCTAATGTGTCGTTAGGTAAATGCTTGTTTCTTAGTGTGTTTCTTTAGTATGCATTAGTATGAATTTGTAGTTAGGAAATATGATGGTCACGGTATGTTCCTGACATAGAGTGATTTGATGGTTCATATTCTCCTTGATATTAATGGCCATTGATCTAGAAATATGACGGTCAAGATATGTTCCCGACATAGAGTGATCTGACATTTTATATTCTCCTCGATATTAACAACCATTGATACGTGGATTAGCACCCGATTGGTCTATGATATCTATTTAAAGAGCACAGAGGGTCATTTTACAATGATCGATTGTAATAAAATATCTTGTAAAATATATCTGTAATATTTTTCTTTTTCATTAATAAACAGCTCCAAGTGGCTGCGTTGGTCAGGGTCGTGGATGTTTTCCCATAGAGGTTTTACCATGTCAAAACATCGGTGTGTTGATATTTGATATGTTTGTGTGAGTGGTTGTTGAAGGTGTTCATCCTCTATTGGAATACATGTGTTATCGAACATGGTATCATAGCCTATTTGAAGACCCTCTCATGTTGTAGATTGAGATCGTGAAGCTGAGTTTCCTCGTCTCCATATTATGTCATTTCCATACATTTATAGGCTGACAGGAATGTTCCATTGTGCCTAGAGTTCTCATTTCGGGTTAGAGCACTTTTCATTTCACTCGAAAAGTTTTATGTTTTCCCAAGATATGACCATTTTAGACAAATACGGAGATATAAATCCTGAATACACATTTTTTAAATTTTTGTAGAGTATTATTTTTGTTTTATTCTATTGTTTTTGGGTTTCTACTTTTTTATATCTACATATGCTCTCTGCTCTGCACCATGTTCTATCTCAGAAAATCAGAAACAAATAGGAAAAGTTGCATCTTCTAGGTAAGCTAACCGAGATTTAACCCTTGTTGTCATCGATAAGAGAAAAGATTTTCTTCTCTGAAAAGTGTTTTACAACAACAACAACAACAACAACCCCAATCCTCTTGATAAACAATACAATATGTTTTGCTAAACCATTGGGTTAAAATGTTCCTTATTAAGTAAGAGGTATTGAGTTCAAGTCTCTGTTTTTGTTACTTTTTTTTTTTAAAGTTCACGCTCAAATTGTAAAGTGTATTTCACTTCAAGTATAAAAGTGAATCAGTATAAGTAACTTTAATATTTTATTTTAGAGTCATTTATTTTGCATGCAACTTTTCTTTTATAAAGTAACTTCATTGTAAAAGTGATCCCCACTTCTCTTTATAAAAGTGGGCCACTTCATAAAGAAAATTACACCACCATATGGTCATTTGGTTATCATTTATGTCATTTTTTAAAAAGGGAACAACTTTCACATCCGAAGTCCATTTTCAAGGGTGTTTTTTTTTAAACTGCCTATTTTTTTGAGATATTTCCATCCAGATCATCATTTTAAGTTTTTAAATCAAGATTATCTACATATTTGATATGGATTCTACAAGTAATATCTTTCTTACCAACACCAACTATTTCCAATGGAAATCCATATGGAGGATTTCTTAAGAAGTAAAGGCTTGTACCGGATTACCTTGGGAAAAGAAACATCACCCACTGGTGCTGATAAGAAATCCAAATGGGATAATAGGAATGAAGAAGCATGTGGATTAATTAGAATGTCCATCTCTCCTTATTTAAGGTTCCACCTTCAATCAATTGATAAACCCAAAGAATCTTGGGAAAAGATTGAATCTGTGTTTGGTAAACACAATATTATTGGAGCACAACAGTTAGAAAACAAAGTACTTAATTTAAGTCCAAATGATTTTTCTTGCATTGAAGACTATCTATCTAAGTTTTAAAAACTCAGAACTTTATGTGAAGAATGTAAGATAAATATAGAAGAGTATCGTTTCATCTATATTACTCTTTCTAATCTAGGTAGTGCATATTTTTTGTTTGTATCTACCTTTTATGCCATGCAAGTGGATCTAGGGACAACCTATCAAAAACTCAGTGTTGAGAACATTTTTTATGTTTTGATTAGAGAGAAATATAATCTTGTACAATATAGAGTGATCAACAATGAATGTACCTCCAACGAAGCCTTATTCGTCTATCAGAAAGATAAACCCAAGAATCTGAAGAAGCAACATCCTCACCAAAACAAAAAGAAATATAAGGGTCCCAAACCAACTCAGACAACTTCCACTCCTAATGGTGACAAAGGAGCAAATTATAAAAGTAAGATTGTTGATAGACATTTCAGCTTTTGTGATAAAGATGGTAATGATGAGTCCAAATGTTTCAAAAAGATGACAGATTTAGAAGCAACGATGAAAAAGCACAACATCAATATTGATTCTACTTCTTCTTCTTCTTCTCACGGACATGCACTTTTTGCATCTGGTTTCTCCTTCAATACAACTTTTACTTCTTATTCTGATGAGTGGCTTATTGATTCTCTAGAATATTATCATATGGCTAAGAATAGAGACATATTTTCTGCTCTAAATGAATGTAACACCAAGAAAATATTTGTTGGTGATGACAGATCTCTTAGTGTTGAAGGAGAATAGTTCAAGTAGAAAACAATCATTTCACTCATATATTATATGTTCCACATCTTTCTTGTAACCTTCTATCAATATATCAAATCACTCATTTAGGTGAAGGTAAAACCATATAGTTTTCACGTCACCAAGTTGTAATCAAGGATCTAAAATATCGTAAGCATGCTCTTGCAACTGGAATTGTTGATGATATTACCAGGTTGTACAAGTTTGACAACTTTGGGTCATCATATTTTTCATCAATTTTTTTTGCTCATAGAGATGACTTGAGAAAACTTTGGCATGAGAGGTTTGGTCATCTAAACTATTTTTCACTATATCAACTATGTAATCAACATATGGCGACTGGTCTTCCTCTTGTTTCAGGAAAAAGATTGTGTTTGTGCCGGCTATGTTATTGACAAACATCATCAAGACATTTTTGACAAACGTGCATCTTGGCACGCCTCGGGCCATTTGCAGCTTGTTCACAGTGATTTGTGTGGTCTACTTTCTTCTCCTTCTTTTTTAGGGTGCAAGTATTTCTTAACTTTCATTGATGAATTTTCCATATGTACTTGGGTTTACTTCTTAAAACTTAAGAGAAAAGTTTTTGGCAAGTTTTTGGCCTACAAGGCCCTTGTAGAAAATAAATTTGGACATCAAATTAAAAAGTTAAGAACAAATAATGGAGGAAAATATGTAAACTATAATTTTACAAGTTATTGCACTACACATGGGATCAAAATGAAACACATTGTTCCATATATACCAGAACAAAATGGTGTTGTTGAGAAAAAGAACTGCACATTAAAAGAAATGACTAATTGTATGATCCAATCTAAGGGATTAAGTCTAAAGTATTGGGTGGAAGAAATCAACTATGACAATTACATAGTAAATATCACTCCCACAAAGGCTCTCAAAAATATAACACCGGAAGAAGCTTGGACTAAAATTAAACCATATGTAAGTCACTTCCATGTATTTGGTAGTATAGCATGGGCTCACATTCCTGATGAGAAAAGGAAATCATTGCAGCCTAAAAGTGAGAAGTGTATATTTCTTGGTTATTTTGAAGATGTCAAAGGTTATAGACTTCTTCAACCACATTGTAATGAAATTAATATTAGAGGAGATGTTAAATTTGATGAAAATATCTTGGCCTACGAGCCTAATTCGACAATTGTGCCTTCTTTTTCTCCTATTATGGTTTCTTCTTCACAGGATGACAGTGAGGATGAAAATCCACCTTTGACTACTCATCTTCCTCCAGATGAGTTCTTTGAACCTAAACCAACACCAGCTCCACAACTTCCTAGATGTGTTCATTCAACACAAGAAGTAGTTGGTGATGTTTTCGATGATCTTTCAGATCAACGTTGGACACGTTCATACTACCAGCGAGCCTCTTCTCTTTTGGCTCAATTTTCAGAGAATCATGATCCAAATACATTTGAAGAAGCTTCAGGTCATCCAAATTGGGATACAACAATGAATGAAGGGAATCTTTCTTTAATGGAAAACGATACTTGGGATCATGTACCTCTTCCAAAAGGAAGAAAACTTGTTACATGTAAATGGGTCTACACAACTAAGTATGCATCATATGGAAGTGTTGAAAGACAAGGCTCGGTTAGTTTCCAAAGTATTTTCCCAAGTTGAAGGAATTGGCTATAATGAAACCCTTTCCCCTATATCCAAAATGAACTCCATCCGCCTTGTTCTTTCCCTTACTGCCTCACATAAATGGGAGCTCCATCAGATGGATGTTAAATCCTCCTTCTTGCACAGAGATTTTCAAGAAAAAATCTACATGTAACAACCTCCTGGCTACGTCCAGAATGACTCTAGAGATGTTTGTATCCTTAAGAAATCTCTTTATGGTCTTAAGAAAGTTCCTCGAGCTTGGTATGCCAAAATGGACAAATTTCTTATAGACACAGGATTATCTAGATGTCATTATGATCCTAATGTCTATACCAAGAAAGTAAGAAGACATCTCACAATACTTGTCCTTTATGTTTATGACCTTATCATTACTGGAAGTGACTCAAAAATTTTAAAGCATGTGAAAAACATCCTTAATAAGAAATTTGAAATGAAAGACTTAGGTTTTTTGCACTATTTCCTTGGCCTCCAAGTTTTGAAAACCAATGAAGTATTTTTTCTTTTTGAATATATGTTTGCTTCTGACCTTCTTCGTTGCTTTCACATGGATGATTGTAAACCATCCCCTTATCCCTTCTAGTCTGGAGTCAATATTATTGCCACATGTACTTCTCTTGAAGTTGATTCCACCCTGTACCGTCAACTAGTTAGTAGCCTCTTATACTTGACTCATACCCATCCTGATATTTTCTTTGTTGTTGGTCTTGTTTCCCGATATATGAAAACACCCCATGAAATACATTCGAAATCATATAAAAGGATACTTCTCTATGTTCGTGGTACAATTTAGTTTGGGATACATTACAGTTCATGGGAGAATCCTTTATTGGTTGGTTTCACTGATTTAGATTGGGTCGGCGACCCTGATGATCAGAATTCTATTGAAGGTTATGTCTTAAGCCTTGCTTCAAGATTTGTCACTTAGGATTTTAAGAATCAATAGGATATTGCACTTTCTTTAGCAGAAACAGAGTACCGAGCAACAGTAAATGCAAGTCAGGAAGCCTTGTGGCTTTGACAAATCCTTTCATAGTTTGGATTCCAGCAACAACATTCAACCAACCTTTGGTGTGTCAATTATAGTGTCGTCAAGCTCGCCAAAGAACCAGTTCAACATCACTGCAAAAAGAACATAGATATACACATGCATTTCATCAGAAATATCATTCATGATCAAGTTATTAAAGTGCTCTTTTTCCCTACAAAAGATCAAGTTGTAGACATTTTGACAAAGTCTCTTACAGAAGTGAAGTTTTCCAAACTTTGATCTGTGTTAGGAGTTCAAGAAGTTGTCGTTAAGGGGGGATAGGCTCTAATTCCTCCTTCCGTCTCCTATTGTGTCACTATTGTAAATGCTTCAATTCTATCCCAAGTTTTCCTTAAGGGGGGATGTTAGGATATTTAGACACTTAGGAGTTAGTTAAGATCTACTTGGTCTAATTTTTTGTTAGGTAAAAGTGTGTTTCTTAGTGTGTTTATTTAGTATGCATTAGTATGCATTTTTAGTTAGGAAATATGATGGTCACAATATGTTCCTGAAATAGAGTGATTCGACGATTCATATTCTCCTCGATGTTAATGACCATTGATTCAGAAATCCGACAATCACGATATGTTCTTGACATAGAGTTATATAATGGTTCATATTCTCCTGGATATTAGTGGCCATTGATCCATAGCTTAACACCTGATTGGTCCATGATCTATATTTAAAGAGAATGGAGGGTCATTTGTTGATGATCAATTGTGAGAAACTCTCTTGTAAAATATCTTTGTAATCTTTTTCTTTTGCATTAATAAACTACTCCAAGTGGCCTTGTTGGCTAGGGCCATGGATGTTTCACCATAGGGGTTTTACCATGTCAAAATATCAGTGTGTTGATCTTTGATCTGGTTATGTGAGTGGTTACTAAGGGTGTCCGTCCTCTGTTGGAATACCTATTTTATCGAACAATTTTCTAAATAAGACAGTTGTAGCATTGACTGAGGAGTTTCAAATTCATGATCAGAAGAGTAACCCATATCATCCTTAGGCCAATGGTACACTAGAAGTTTCCAATAGAATAATTAAAGAATTATTTGACATTGAAGACACATTTCAGGTTGGTCTATGGGAAAGAAGAATTGATGCCAATGGAGTTCATTCTACCTAGTTTGTGCATTGCAGTGATCACTGACCTATCATACTCTAGTGCAATAGAGGAGATATTGTCACAATCAATATATCTTGAGGAAGATCAGTTTGTTGTTGGTTTCCATAAAAGACTTTAGAAGGTAAGAGATAATGCTTGGCATGATAGACTCATTAGACATAAAAATGTTTCAAGTGGGAGACTTAGTATTAGTTTATGATACTAAATTTATACAACACCTAGGGAAGTTTAGAATGAACTAGCTAGGACCATATGTTATTGAACATATAATAGATATAGGTGTTTTGTAGTTGGAAACCCTGAATGGAAAAGTCCTTGGAGAAATGGTGAATGGAAGTTGACTGAAAATATATAGAGACAACTGATAATCTGCACAGTAATTTCGGATGTGCTAGGCCACATATATCGTAGTAGTTGTATTATATTAGGAAGGAAAAACACATAAAAATGAATAAAATAAAATAAAAAGTATATATAGTAAAAAGAAAAATATTATAGAGTACAAGGAAAAGGAGATTGTTTAGAAGGAAATATTATAGCGCATCAGGATGGAACTGCACCAATTAAGAAAATAAAACATAGAAGAAAAATATTGTGAAGCAACAGATGTCTTACGCAGTTTGGAACCGATAAAACCGTTAAAATAATTAAAGCATTGAAACAATGACTACATAAGGGTAATGCCAGGTCATAAATATGTCATATAATCTTCAATGGAAAAAGCCACAAGAAATCATGACAGATCGGCAGTACGAGGAAAAAATCACCTAACGGATTTGGTAATAAAGTAGCATTTATTTAACCATTCATCCACCACACTAGTGGATTGGAAAACTAAGTTAAGGCATGAAGAGACATGCATAGTTGAAAAGGAGGAAAAAAATAGTCAAAGGTCGCTAAGCATAAATCATTGTTACTAAGAGTTTCATGCAAGAGAGATAAAACTAGAGAAAACCCGACTGATTCAGAGATGAACTAAAACTACAACAAAAAAACCACAGAGAAAGTAAAGGAATTTGTCACAGAAGAAAATGGCACTGCCAAAATTTGGAGCACCATCAACAATGGCATGAAAGAAGTCAAAATGACCAGCAATTTCACTGGAGGTTGAAGAAATTCCTAGAACTTCGACTTTGGCTTCACAATCAAGCTGCCATAGGGATTATGTCCCATCAAGGAAAGATACCATGTCTCCAATAAAAGTACCAACAGATGGGAAATACCTGTTGGAAACATCACCAATCTCACCTAGTGTAAGTATTGAAGGAGAGATGCTTGGAAAGATTACCGACCTAAAGTTCATGGACCGTGATATCACTGACAAGCATAATTTCCTAGATCTTTCTAGGGGAAATTACTTGTGTGCTAAGAGAATATCAGGCACACCAACGATAGTGTTAGAGACACAGGTGTGGGAAACCATATTGGAGAAATGAGGAATATTGAACTTGATGGAGATCCCAGACTCTGGACACAGTTTGGAAATAAATGTTTGTGTGAAGCTACTGCTCAACAACATCTATGGGGGCACACTGTGTCTTGACCCCCCATTTTCAATTAATATTGCATTGATTACATAGATCACAGAGTTCTTAGAATCCAACAAGGATTCGACCATTTTTTTCAACAAGGAAGGGAAGAGATCCCTATTAGAAGCAATGAAGGAAAAATTCCAAAATTTCAGGGGGAAAAGGGGATTGGATGTTAAAAGCATTAGTGATGAAAATGTTCAATTTGCAATGCAGGTATTTCCCTACAAGTTGTTTCCCAAATATTAGAAGGATGAAGTACCAACTATAGTAATTGCAGTTGTAGAATCATGCATCAAAGGGGTTCAAATGAGTTGGGACACCTTCTTGGTGAACCATTTTTTGCAAGATTGTATTGAGGCCCAAGAAAAGGGACATAGTTTCACTACACATGGCTTTAAATTTTTATTTCACTAATTGGATGGCAGAAACCAGGATATTGTCAGTGCATGGAAACATCTGCTAGAGGTAGTATGGCCATACGGTATGCAGACCTATGGAATACACCAAACAAGAGAAGGAAACAAGACACTAGTGCCATATTCTTTGTATACATTGATACTATCATGTATCTAATTGATAATACGTCTTGCATCTTAGACGAGATAGTGGAAACATACAAAGAAATTGCATGATTCAATGAAGGAATGAACCACATGTATGTGCAGGAAAAGAAGGAAACATTGCGTCATTGTTTTCCAACCATATATAGGTTGACATCAAAATATTTATGCCTAATTTTGAATGACTAGGAAGATGGGTGGAAAACCCTAGCAAAAAAAATAAAATTTAGCAGTCAAAAGATGAAGAAGATAAGCATAAGAGTGATGGAGAACTAGATGAGGAGGAGGAGGAGGGAAATGATTAGAAAAATGGTGCAGAATATATGACTGGCCCATCCACAACAAAATTTCAATAGATAGTCCTCACAATAGGAAAAAAATTAAAGGATAATAGGAATGAACCAACACGAGGGGAGTGCAAGAAGACTAAAGCACACAAAGAAACCCCAGTTTATAGTTTGACCAATAACCATATGGACCGCATAGTCTACCAAGTATGGGACACTGAGGAGGAATTCATTGAGGAAGAAACCAGAAAGTAAGTAGAGAATCAATAGAGAGTGCAAGATTAGTTGGCAACACTCTAGCAACTAGAATAAAAAAAGAGCGCAGGATCGAGGGAGGACTGTCCATAATTCTAGGAAAGGAAGAAGAGAATGTGCATTTGGTATTAAAACAATTAGAATATGGGCATAAAACACTCTATATTGATATGGACACACTTTAATTTCTAGCAACCAAATTAAAAGAAAAGGTGAATGCGCTAGGACACCTCAACATAGTGGTATCGAGGATTTTGATACAAGGATTACAAGACTTGCAAATATTCTTGTTGTAAGAGATTAAGAGTCGATGAGATGAAGAAAACCTAGAGCTAATGAGGATAATGGATAAAATGTCTTAGCTACAACAACAATATGGAATTGTGATCCAATAGAAGAAGGAATTTGAATCCACAGTGGAGGAAGCAATGAAAGAAAAAAATGAGGTCAAGGAAAGGGTAAATAAATCCCTTAAGGAAAAGGACAAAGCCAAAGGTATAGAACTAAAAACAAATAAGTCATCCATAAATTATACAAGGAAATCCTAAAATTCCCCATAGTAGTAGAAGATACTATGGAAGAAAAAGTATTGAATATTAATGAAGTCGTCAAATGATTTCGATCGTAGATAGAATATCTACAATTACGTAGTGTGACAAACACACCACTAAAAGTAAGAGAAGGATGAGAGAGAACGACGATGAAAATGGTCACCAACATCAATAAGGTGAAATAAGAGTGCACCAAAATCTATGAGGAGAACATGTAGATATGGTAAGAATTAGTGCAATATCTCATGATGAAGGTTGTGGAGGCAAAATTAAGAGAAGTGCAGGAAAAGGCACAACAAGCTTCGGAGAAACTAAATACACTTCCACCAGCTGAATGTATGACAACCATTTTGGATCAGAGGTAGTCATACATAGAAGTGGATAATATGAGGGATTAACAGAAGATCCTTCAACATATTTTAGGACCATTGCAGGAAGAAGCAGCGAGGATAATAGGTGAATTATCCACTGCATGAGGAAAGTTAAAAAAATAATATTAGGAAACATAAGAAAAACTTATATCATTGACTGCGCAGGCGGTCGAAGGTATTGTAGAAACAAAGAAATGATACTCAAAGAAGTGGAGGTAGAAAAGGAAGCCTCCCAAAAGTTCATTAGGGAATGGAAGAATATGAAACAAATTTGAGTGGAACAGGATGAGCCACATGTGAGTCTTGGGGTCCTATTGGACAGGTTGTTTTGGATACAATTTTGATAAAAACCCTAAACGTAGACAAAGTGAGTAGAAGAATGAATACTAGGGAGTGCGTAGTTTAGGTGCATCTAGGAGGACAATGTTCAGATAGAGGAATAAAATGGAGGAATACAGAAGACAGTGGAATAAAGAAGAGAAGAAAGTGGATGAAAAGGAAGGATTATAGATTCACGTTCTAAATATGGAAGGACATAGAAAAGTAGGAAGAATAGCAGTCGAAGTGAAAAAGCAACATGCAGAGAGAAAAACAAGGGAAAACAACTCGAACAACTAGACAATTGGAGTAGTCATCCATTATAATAGGGTTTTGGGATGAATAAAGTAAGGTATCAAGACCTATAATTTATGTATAAATATGTAATGGTTTTGGATAATAGTGGTTCCTTTTTGTTCCTATTTGGTTCCTCCTTTGTGGGTTCTCTTCTATTTTTTGTTATGGTTCTGTTCTACTGAATATAGGAATCTATGTTGTAGTAATAGGGAGATGATGCAGAAAGAGAGAGAGAGGCTTGTAGTGTAGAGCGGCTAGGCTAGGAGAATAGAAACATAACAATGGTGTATATTTGTAAGACAATGTGCAAGCCTAAAGGAATTACCAAACCCATAATCAAGAAGCTATTCATTGTGGATGTATCCATGTTGTTTTGAATGTGTTTTGTGGGATTATTTATGGAACCTATTGGAATGCATATGTAACATCCCGCTCTGGCGCATTGAGAAACTTATTATTTGAGGACACTTGCTCGCAAGTGATCTGGACCTTTTTGATGTTAGACCTTTTATACTTGATTATGATGCGATTGACAGATGACATGATGTGTTACTATTTGATATAGACAGGTGCTATTGACTCAGTTTTATTGAGTGTGCAGGGTTTTTGGACCTTGATGATGCAAAGGCATCGGTGGAACCCCCTTGGACTCCAGACTAAGTCAGGGAGTGTGCTTTGGGTTGATATGTTTACTATGATGTTTCATTTGATTTGATGATTTTATGTTGACATTGCTGACATGATTGTTGATGATGCAGGCTGACGATAGCTTGCAGACCAGACTCGCATATGGATTAAAGGGGCCACACACGATTTGCAGAGAGGTTGAGGGAGAGGGGTGGACAGCAACCCTGCCACCGCCTACTAGCACTCCCGTCGTGGCTTGAACTGTAGGTTAACGATTACCTAGTTCGAGAGGATCCACGATGTCGTGAGGGCAGACTGCGACAGTCACTCATGATGATTCTAAGGGGCGCGCAATAAGCCAGGGGCCTTATTCCTTAGAACCCTTAGTCTCCTGCAAGTTCACCTGGCGGAGTATTGACTCCAGGGGTTATATATGTCTACCAATCATTACCATTGGCAAGTGGCACCCTTGGAGCACGTGGTGCATCCTGAAGGGCACGTGACACAAAAGAAACTCAATTGGCGAGTGGAACCCTTGGAGCACGTGGTGTATCCTGAAGGGCACGTCGCACAAAAGAAATTCAAGAGGCGAGTGGCACCCTTGGAGCATGTGGTGCATCCTGAAGGGCACGTCGCAATACTATGGAGAAAGGAGTCAGCCTAAATATCCCTAGACCTCAACACCTGAATAAATCCTTAAAACAATTCCCCTAACCTGGCATCGCCAGTTCAGAATTTGAGCCCTATGTCAAAAACAAAAACATAATTCAAGAGTATACATTAAATATTCATTACCCCTATGATGATTTGCAACCTCCACCTAATATGAGGAGTTTCCTTCCTTAATTAAATACATAAAACAATTCCTCTGTTAAGTGAATTCATAAAGTATTTCCTTACTTAATTGCGTACATAAGGCCTTTCCTCATTCCCGGTAATAAGCTTGATAATTTTTCTTTTTAGGAAGGTACTACTACTTCACCCTAAAATAATAATCAAAGCTTAACCATCTCCTAATAACAACGCCATTATATTCTAGCTCACAACAGCTCTGCAATTCAAATAACATTAGAATTTCATTTCCTACTAGCTAAGCATTAACAATACAAGTGATAATAATAAAATTGAACAAAAAGAACCCACTTAAGCTAATGTGAGTCTTCATAAAGGGTGTAGGGTAAAATAAAGAGATTTAATAAATTAATTCAATTAGGGGGTTGTAAATTTGAAAAGAGGAAATTAATTAGTTAACTAAAGGGAGTT
>ML783167.1:61615-75457 GCA_009831015.1 Picea engelmannii | reverse complement strand
GGGGCCCATGGCCTATCGACTAGCCTTGCCTGATTCTTTGAGGCGTATGCACGATGTTTTTCATGTATCTGTTTTGAGACATTATATTAGTGATCCTACACATGTGATTGACCTGATTTCCTTGCAGGTATCGGACGAGGGAGTGCTCATTACTGAGCGGGTCTATATCTTAGATCATCGTGTTTGACAGTTACGACGTTGAATGGTAGATCAGGTTAAGGTCCAGTGGAATAGTTCTAGTCCGCACTCGACGACCTGGGAGGACGCATATGATATGTGTCAGCAGTTTCCATTTTTGTTTGATAGATAGACTTATGATACTGTGATACTTTATTTATGCATTTATACTGAGAAACTTTGGGATGAAGTTTAGACCAAGAGGGGGTGTATGTAACATCCTTCTCTGGTGCACTGAGAAACTTGTTATTTGAGGACACTTGCTCGCAAGTGATCTGGACCTTTTTGATGTCAGACCTTTTATACTTGATTATGATGCGATTGACAGATGACATGATGTGTTACTATTTGATCTAGACAGGTGCTATTGACTCAGTTTTATTGAGTGTGCAGGGTTTTTGGACCTTGATGATGCAAGGGCATCGGTGGAACCCCCTTGGACTCCGGACTAAGTCAGGGAGTGTGCTTTGGGTTGATATGTTTACTATGATGTTTCATTTGATTTGATGATTTGATGTTGACATTGCTGACATGATTGTTGATGATGCAGGTTGACGATAGCTTGCTGACCAGACTCACATATGGAGTAAAGGGGCCACACACGATTTGCAGAGAGGTTGAGGGAGAGGGGTGGACAGCAGCCCTGCCACCGCCTACTAGCACTCCCGTCGTGGCTTGAACTGTAGGTTAATGATTACCTGTTTCGAGAGAATCCACGATGTCGTGAGGGCAGACTGTGACAGTCACTGACGATGATTCTAAGGGACGCACAATAAGGCAGGCGCCTTATTCCTTAGAACCCTTAGTCTCCTACAAGTTCACCTAGCGGAGTATTGACTCCAGGGGTTATAGATGTCTACCAATCAGTCTCGTTGGTGAGTGGCACCCTTGGAGCACATGGTGCATCCTGAAGGGCACGTCGCACAAAAGAAACTCAGTTGGTGAGTGGCACCCTTGGAGCACGTGGTGCATCCTAAAGGGCACGTCGCACAAAAGAAATTCAAGAGGCGAGTGGAACCCTTGGAGCACGTGGTGCGTCCTGAACGGGATTTCGCAATAATGTGGAGAAAGTAGTCAGCCTAAATAGCCCTAGACCTCAACAGTTGAATAAATCGTTAAAACAATTACCCTAACCTGGCATCGCCAGTTCAGAATTTGAGCCCTATGTAAAAAAAAAAACATAATTCAAGAGTATACATTAAATATTCATTACCCCTATGATGATTTGCAACCTCCACCTAATCCGAGGAGTTTCCTTCCTTAATTAAATACATAAAACAATTCCTCCGTTAAGTGAATTCATAAAGTATTTCCTTACTTAATTGCGTACATAAGGCCTTTCCTCATTCCCGGTAATAAGCTTGATAATTTGTCTTTTTAGGAAGGTACTACTACTTCACCCTAACATAATAATCAAAACTTAACCATCTCCTAATAACAATGCCATTATATTCTAGCTCACAATAGCTCTGCAATTCAAATAACATTAGAATTTCATTTCCTACTAGCTAAGCATTAACAATACAAGTGCTAATAATAAAATTGAACAAAAAAACCCACTTAAGCTAATGTGAGTCTTCATAAAGGGTGTAGGGTAAAATAAAGAGATTTAATAAATTAATTCAATTAGGGGATTGTAAATTTGAAAAGAGGAAATTAATTAGTTAACTAAAGGGAGTTTAAAAAAAAATATATATATATTTTGAATTTAAAAAATAAAATATATATATATATATAATAATATGAAAAGATGCTTAGGCACATTTACCTTTTGAGTTTTCAAAAAAAGAAATAAAAATAAATAAATAAATAAACAAAAGGGGGGAACAAACTTAAAAGAAAAAGGGGATTTAGGGTTTTGGGGAAAACCTAATGGGAATAGGTCAGAAAAAAAAAAGGATAAAAGAAAGGAGATGGAGGAAAACAAGGGGATCTTCTATGAGGTATTGTTATGCTGTCAAAATGGCAACGGGACTGATTGCTTGTGGGAGTTGGGGATTTTCCCAGCTGACTTGAGTGGTAGTTCAGCCTTGGAGGCGAGTTGGGAAGCTAGGTACTGTCTGGATTGTGTGTGGCACCTTTGCGGCTCGGGGGGCTGAGGGGGAAGAAGAGTACCCCTAGCATTTGGCTGGGAGGTACCAGTGAGTCCTCTACTGTCGGCACGGAGCGCGCGGACAAACATCTGGAGTGGGCGAACAGGCCAAGGTATGTTTTTAATTTGGTTGAATGATAGTCTAGGTATGCGTCTGAAATTTTAGATGGTTGTAATCATACGTGTGATTGTAAAGACTGAATTTTGGTATATGCCTAGATTAATTCTGGTAAATTTGTTTGGGTTTATGGTTATTGTATGCGTGCCCCTGGGCATTGATTCTTCTACTGGGGCATTTTTGCTATTCGGTGGGCATTTTGCACTTGCTGTGGGCATTTAAAACCTACTGAGTATTGATGAGTGCTGGAATTATGTACCTTACCGTGGGCATATCTCTTTTGTGTGTTACTGTCTTGGTGTTTTATAAAAATTTACTGGCATTCATTTATAAATTTAGTCAATCTTTTTAATAATAAATACCAGTGGTTCTGAATATTATTTTCCCTTCACTATGATCATGGGAAGGGTATTCTTTAAGAAAATTCCCAACCCTAGATCTAGTAAATATATGAGTTCTAGTCTAATATTTCTTGAGCGGCCTTGCTGTTGAAATAAGAACAGTAAGTGTGCCTACTCTGGGTCTGTGATGAGATTTTGTCATTTGTCTGGTGTGCGTTGCATTAGTATTCAGTGTGCGGTGGCATGGGCATTCAGTCACAGTGGGCGTTTTTACTGAGGGTGCGTTGCCTATTCCAGTGTGGGCGTCTATCGCAGTGGGCGTTCACACCGTGCACGTGTTTATTTACTTCTTATGGCACCCACTGGTCGCAGTTTTTACTTGTCTCATATTTTAGATGAATCCCCTTAAGTTAGAAGAAATTCCTTAAGATCTTGTGTTGTTGGGTCGCCGATTAGTGGTGGGAAGCAACACGTCTCTTGGAAACCTGGTGGGTTGTGTCCTTATCTCTCTTTTGCCTGCGTTCTCATGGTATTTACCTCGGTCTGCGTCTTGACGACAATAATATGATTCTGTTAAGTTTAATGGGCGCACTCTATGGCGGACGTTTGGGTAAGTTCGTTGTTGCATGATTAAATTTGTGTAACCCGCCACCCCCCATTCTGCGCCCTAGTTCTCTACGTGTACCATTCATTTTTCATCCCTCACTTATGCCGACCATTTAATTTTTCCTTAATCTCTTAATCTCGCACAGTTAGCGTTATACCCTTTTTGTTTTATGATTATTGCATTCCTACATCTCCGCACCCTAACTATGCACGTCCCCTTTGGAAAGCATGCCTGCACCTTAACCATTAAATCGTTCCCTGTGCGTTATGGTTGAAGGTTTTCCATCTGTTTCATTCATTCCATTATCTACGTTTTACTCGGACCGTGAATGGTTTAATCAAATTGTTGCGTTGAATAAAGGTTGGGTGGGTTTTGGCGTAGTGCGTATGGTTATGTTATAAATGGAGCAGGGTTTTAATTTCCTGAGTATTGTCTCTTTCTAACGGAATATCATTCTAATACTAATTATTTTCGGTTTAATTATTAATGGGGATTCACTGCTGAATTAATGTTATGCGGCCAGCGGCGTGGGGCTGTTGACTGGAATCAAATGTCTCAATTTTTATTAATCCTTTGTATGCGGTATAGCGGTGCCAGGTTCTAATGCTTGTGTCTTAATGGAATAATAATATGATAGCTGGTAAGTGTGTCATGAATTAATAATATTAACTGCCTCATCGTTATCAAATTTCAAAGGCCATTGATTGAGACTATCATTGCTAGTGAGTAGAGTGGCTCTAAATCCCAAGACTTTATCATTATGGCAGGTTAAGGCGGAGTGATGTTTATGATAGTACTAATGACCAAGTATTGTTATTTGAGTATGTGGTTATCGTTTTACTGTAGTGTGAAGGTAAATGTTATGGATAACATAAATAGGTTAATAAGGTGTGATTGTATTTCCACTGTATTGATGGTCTTGCAATATGTAGGAGTAAAATCTTATGGAAATATCAAATGAGATATAAGGTTATGTTAGTATAGTTTCATTTTTAGTAATAAACAAATAATATGTAAGGTCCTTGTATTTTTAGTTGAATGTTGTTGTAATAAGGAAGAAAATATATGTCTTGCTATAGCATGAATGAAAATTATTCTTAACACCTTAAAATTCCAATATAACCATTTACTTAGTCAGCATTGGTTCAATGTAGTAGATGGCCTACAAACTAAGGTTGGGTTAAAGTTTAATGGCTCAACTAGAATTAAGGCAATCATTAACGATGGTACTTTAATTTAATTTAATTTTCCATGCTACTTTATTTCATGCTAATTCAATGGTAAATAATAATAGTAGACTGTAAATGTCTTTTCATTTAATTTCCATGCCACCTGATTGCCATGTTAATACTCATTATAAATTTCCTTTAGATTATAAGGGTGAGGATGTTGTTATGTTATGCGAAGATTAGTGTAGTACCATTGATAACATATAAATGTAATGTAGATTATTGTAAGATTGGAAGTTATTTGGTAATATCTTTTTAATTGATAATGTTGATGTTATTTTAAGGTTGCTTGGTAATGGATAGAATTTAATTAGGATGGCTATTAAATAAGTTTACCATATGCTCATGTTAAAGTTAGCGTTCAAGTTATGGCAATTGTCGTAAAGATATGGTGGATTTAATGTGATGGATTATTGTTAGGTTAGTTGATTTAAGATATGCCATGGTGTTGTCTTTATGAAAAAGTTAATGTAGATGTAATTTTTATGGAGGTCACCTATTGATGAAGGTGGCTCTTATTGCGCAAAGTCCAGGTGATATAATTTAATGCGTATATTAGTTCGTGATAACAAAATTGTAAGGTTTATTGTTAAGGACGAGCTTATATGTTGACACATTCTCGAATTAAGAACAATAGAATTATTCTGAGTTAGTAAAGGAAGGGTGTTGTTCTTAAAGTTAATGTTGTATTGGGTGGGTAAACTTTCTGTGTGCTTGGTCTGCTTGTGTCGGGCGGGAGGTAGACATCCCCTTGTAACCTTAGTATTGATGTCTGTGTGTGTGTTTTTCTGTGTAAGGAATCCAGGGATGTATCAAGAGTATCGGTCCATATAAAGGCAGGGTTCCACTCTTGCGACACACCTGAGGGGCTTACTAGTTTCTTCCTGAGCAGCTGGCCAGGAGCCTATCTGACCTTCTCTCTCTCCGGAGCAGAGGACTAAGATTAAACGCCCTTATTTTCCGAGCAGAAATAGTAAACTCCGCTACTATGGATTCTTCCATCCGCGACTGTACTGTACATAATACCTTGTGTGGTTTTCTGCTTACAGCTGCTTGTTTTTCTCTTTCCGTATTCTTGCGGTGATCATAGTGGTTGCATCTTGTAAGTCGTCGAGTGGTGACGTAGAGTCTAGTGTGTCTGTTTCCCCTCGTACACACGCGCACACACTTTTAAAACAAAAAAAAAAATTGTACCTGTTATCATCATTGTTGTCGTAACAAGGAGGTCATTACAGCATATTAGAGTAGATTTATATTATGTATAATCATGGAAAAATACTTATGACTATTACAGTACTGAACTTATGTTGTAATATGGAACATAATGGTAATATGAATCTGAGAATCACTAAGTAATTGATGAAGAGCACCTACAGAGTAACTCACACAGAATAGATAATAAAGAATGAATAAAATAATAACCTTTGATTCCCTCACCACTACAAAAACTTGGTTCCTGTAGTCTCAATATATACCTACAGTGAGACTTCATTGTGCATGCAGGTGACTCCAAAAAGGATGGTGTATGAAGGGTTTTGTTTGTCAATCGATAACTTGAACCTAAGGTCTTACAACCGTGTCCAGTGCCAACACTGGCATAGATCATGAATGTCGCCAAGACGTGGCCTATGGGGACCTTTCCTCATGTATAACCATGAACCTGGATATGGTATTAACTATATTCTACTTAGAGTCTCATATTAAAAAAGTTTTCATTATCTTAAGTCCTTAATACAACGTGATGGGTGTACGTCACATGACAAGAAACAACTATTGTATAGAATCATTGTGTGGAGATTCATGGAGATCCAAAGAGAGAGGTTTAGGATCATTGTGTTGGTAGTCATAGAGACCCTAAGGTTAAGGGTTGGGGTGAGTTAAATGATATTAAAAAGGACAATCATATATTTGTCCCAAAAACACCACTATAACATTGTTATATGAAAAATATCCTTTGTCCATAATTAATAGATTTGGATTTATGTATTGTGATTTAGAGGAATGAGTTGAGATCCATATTCATTATAGATAGAAGCATTTTATTTGGGTTGGTTAAATCATTGATAACCAGTATATTGTTTTTAGATCATGATACAAGACTTATATTGCTTATGAACCATGGTATATTAAGAGTTTAAATAAAGAAAAAATGAAGGTTTACCTATAAGTAATACAAGTCCTTTCCAACCCTTATAACCATAACTTGTTCCTGTGAATAATTTAAAAGGTTAAGGATGAGTAACATAGTGTTACTATATGAATGAATCTATAACATAAAAACTAGTAAAGTAAGTTGCAATACCTGCGAAGAAGAGAAGACTCATGTAAAGTTGACGATCAATATGATGGTTGAATTTATATATGGTATTAAACTCCAATGAGTCTTTATTATTTCATATGAACAGCATGAAAATTAGATAATAGTATCAAATAAATTTATGCGATAAACATTTAATCGACTATATACAAGAAAAATGTTAAGTACAACAATACAAGTACACGTTTATCTATGGAATTAAAAAACAATTGATGGTAATAAGAGTCATTACAAATAGTATCATAGCAAGGTTGAAACACTACAACCTTATGGGCTTAGAGAGAACATAAATTTTCTTTATATATGCATACATGTGTGTGTGTGTGTGTGTGTGAACAATAATTTACATCGTTGTGTTTTTCACATATCAAAATCAACAACAAATTATCATGGATGAAGAATCTAGTAGATCAACTCAAAGTGAACCCTAGATGCATGTAGAATTGAATAGTGATCATCCTAAAGAAATTTCTATAGGACTATTGGAAAACATGTGTAGTCTAAAAGAAGATCTGGAAAGTATAAAGGAAAATAATGAAATACTACTCAATGCTCGTAAAGAACAAGAAGAGTTAAATCAAATTCTTCTTAAAAACATAATTGAGATGAAACAACAAAGACTGATAGGAAAAACTTCCAGTGATGCAAAAAAACAACTTTCTAATGAATAATCACATAAACATAAGCATTATCAAGAGAACGATGATCAAACATAGTTGTTAGATGAAGAAAATAGTTAGGATAATTCAGACAACATTACTTTACAAATAATTATACCTAAAACAAGGAAAAGGAAATGGCATGAGGAAGAATTTATTGGAGATTTTAAGAAAATAAGAACACCCAAATTTGATGGTGAGTCTAAGGAAAGAGTGGTATCTTGGATTATGAAGATGAGTAAATAATTTCAAATTTACAATTACCCTAGAAACTTGATGGCTAGATTAGTTGTGTATCAACTGAATGGAAAAGTTTCCATTTGGTGGTAGGAAAATAATTAAATAAATAAGATTAGAAGTAGTGATCTAAATTGGAATATGTTCAAAAAATATTTTAAACATAAATATTTAATAGAACAATATTATGATGAAAAGGACAAAGATTTCCATGATCTTAATATGGTACATATGTCCATTGAATACTTTGTGACTAAATCTGTGAACCTTGTGAGATATGTACCTTACCTTCGGGAGGAGAAATAAAACATTTATAGGTTCATGATCTATTTCCTCAAGTGTATAAAGAAAAAATTGAATTTCTTAATCCAAATACCATGGATGAAGTAATAAGGCATACTAAACTATGGTTTACTCAATTTAAATAGAGAACTAAAAATGCAAAAACATGGTAGAAAAAAATAAGGAAAAGTTTTATCCCAAGAGGAAAATTTTCAAACATCGTCGACAACCATCACATAGTGCACCCGTTAGGAAAAACAAATTTGTTAGAAAAAAAAGTGTATCAATTCAAAACAACAATAAACCTATAGATTTTGTAAATAATATTGTTAGTGAGACAATTAGGGTTCCTCTTCAGTGTTGGTGTTGTAAAGGAGCCCACTTGTACTGGAATTTCCATTTAAAAAAAATAAAAAATCAAGAAGTACAAAACATTCAGGAAGTGACAATAATAAATGGTATTTCTTGAAGTATACATAAAATCAATGTTTCCTTGCAATATCGACAAGTTGATCACCGATCTTCTTGATTAATTGGGTTGGTTTTCGTTGATGTCAACCCTTGAAGAAAGTCTGGTAGCGAATTTTGGTAGCACAATGGTTTGGGTAATGGACCTAAGTTTTTTTTATGGATAATGGTATGAGTTTTGATATATTTGCAGGTAAGACTATTCTAGATAGATATTACATGTCATGCCATTTTTGGTGGTATGTGGAACGTCACATAACTCCTCATGGTTAGAGAAATATGGGCATGTGAAGTTGGAGAAAGGTTTGTGTAATGGACCCAAGTTTGTTTGATGGATAATGGTATGATGTTGGAAAAATAACTAAGAGGGGGGTGAATCAATTATATATAAGCTTGAAACTTTTCAAGTTATTTTCTGAATATTTCTAGATTATTATTTAATGTGTTGCTGATAAATTAACATGCATAGATATATAGTATTTGATCAATCACACATAATACACAAAGACACTGATTTTCCCGAGGAAACCCATAAAGGGAGAAAACCTCTTCTTCTTCATATGATAAGTAGTATTTATCTTTTGTACATTATCATTCTTATGAGAACCAACTCTTTGTGAGTCTACCACCTCCGTTTTACAAGATGCAACCTGCTGAGAGCACCAACTCTCTAGTTTCTCTAGCACCCACTAGAAGGAAGCACCAACTCCTGAGTGTTCCAACACAAACTGGATGGAAACACCAACTTCCAGTCACACGGGAACTAAACTGTATAACAGAGAACAATTGTTTTCCCTTTCACCACCCTACCACCCTGGTTTTTTTTGCTGCAACCAGATGGAAGCTACAACTCCCTGTGTTCAAGAACCCACTTGAAACGCTGAGGACGATAGTCCTCCCTATCACCTCCCTACCACCCTGAGATATAAATTTATTTTATAGAAATTTATTATAGTGATACAATATTTTTCAATGTCTTACCAGTCTCATCATTGTTCTGCTATATTTCTCTATGTTTCTTGCATCAGTGTATTCCTACTCACATCATCTTGTGCTTTATGTTCTTCTGCTTTGTCTTTGTATGCATACATCAACATTCTCTTCTACGCACATGAATCATAATTGAATATGACCCTTGCCTTCTCTGTTCTGAGTATAATTATCATGCCAAGTCCTTTTCCATATCATGCACGCAACTCTTTGTCCTCTCTGGAAGTTACAGTCTTCGACACTTTTCCATCTATCAATTGTCTCTATGATGAGTCTTCATTCCACTGGCAGTTATCTAGAGAATCTGCATCTCCTCTGGCGATCACCCTAAAGATCTTTGAATTCTCTGGCAGATACCATCAGTCTGTTTTGGAAGTTATAGAGAGAACCTCCACGTGCTCATCCCTTTGGTACCTTTTCCCTTCCTGAGAAAACTACACAGTCGACACTAGCTTTTCTGGATAAGCCCCTTCCTTTCATGTGACCATGAAATGTGATTAGAATCCTATCCAAAATGTGATTCACGACTTCATGCATCAGATATTCTGTTGCGAGTCACCTCGAATCTCCCAACTCTCGAAACTTTGAGGTAGAGCCCAGCGACGCTAGCTTCTTCCCCTATTCTCCTCTGATGTGACCACATGCTAATCAAAAAAGTGCTTCGAAACTTCATGCTTCATATATTCTGGTGTGAGATACCTCAGCTCTCCCAACTACCAAACTCTGAAGTACATCGTGTCACATCAATAGTCCAAGACCCTTAGTGATCTGAAGGTCCAGATCTTCTCTTCATACTGCAAGAATTCACGACTCGCAATGTCAGAAGTTAGAGCACTTCGTTTCTTTGAGGTCCCAACTCTTGAAATCTGAACTTTGTCATGCTAGATCAATGGTCGACAACCTTCCTTTATCAAGGACTATGATCACCTTCATGAACTCGTACTTTGGGAGTTTTCGCTTCTCCTATCTCTGATTTCTTGATTTGTGAATCAGTGTAATGTTGATCTCTCACCATGTGTCCTTCCTCAATGGACGACCATGATTCCTTCACACTTTAGGACTTCGCACTTCATGATGTCAGAAGTTATCACTTCCTTTCTTTTGTTTCACGATTCCCGATTCTCCGCTCTTGTCCTATCGATGACCCATGACTTTCCTCGATCCAATGGTCTAGATCTTCATAGTGTCTGATCCGGTGGCCACTTTCGCTCCTCCTTCTGAGCTTACAATTTCTTTTGACTTAGAATATTTTCTAGGTATTCAAAGGCTTTGACCTTTGTTCCTCCTACGATTTTGTCTCTTGGACCTCGTTTGCACTTCTGGAAAGCGTTGTCCCTTATTTGATTTCTCGCCAATGTAATGGTAAATATGCTATCTCTTATGAACTTTCAGCTTCGTTCAGATTATCAAAGGGTTTTGATCCTTTGGACCTCAAGGGCCTTTCTACTACACTCTTGACAGTCCTTTGATCATCCTCCTGAGCTTGTAGACAACAATTCTCAATGTTATCATCGTTGTTTTCCTATTTTCCATCTTTGTTGCCAATATGTCATCGTCGTTGTTGTTCTTGCCATCAATGACAAGCACACTCTTCCTTTATGTTAATCTCTAATATTGGCTCATTACTCCTTAATTTGGGAATATTATATTAGTAATGTTATTTTATTTATGTCAGCTTTAGGCCATTAGTTGTAATTAGACCTCCTAGTCTCCTATATATACCAAGGAGACATTTTCATTTTGAATCATATTGTACTTGAACATTTAAGTGGGGTAAAAGGAGGTTGCCCCCTCGAGGAGGCTTATTATCTGAAATTATCTCTTTTTCAAGGTGTTGAGTACTTTTTTTTAGGTTTTTCTATGCTATATTGATATTTGGTTCTTAGGGTATGGTATCAGAGCTCAAGGTCTTGGGGTTTCGCTGCTACATCTAAGACACCTTGGAATTTTCCCTATAAATTTTTTTCTACAATGTTTAGGAAGGAAATGATTGGAGGATATTTAGTAGATGGATCATGGTACGTTAGGTTAAAAATTCAGCTCATGAGGCCTTATAATTTTGGAGATACATCCTGTACAAGATAAGGTTCTGGAATCATACTGAACTGAGTCATTGCGGAATTTTCGCTATAAAAAATTCTCTGTAATGTTTCAGACCCTAAAATCTAGAGGATATTTATAGAAATTATTAAAGTATCTTTGGTAAAAATTTCATCTTTTGGGTCATCTTAAATTTGTATATACACCCTGTGTAAGATAGGGTATCTGATTAGTCCTATTGACTAGTCTCAAGAAGGTGTTCCAAGTAAAACAATCATAAATTCTTCCTAGAGTATTCAAATTGAGTGGGACTAGTTTCATTGGATCATGAACAATATTTAGTATTTATGGTGCGAGTTTCAGAATTTTATATCAATTATTTTGTGCGGAGCATGCTATACAAGTGATATCTCCTGGAAAGGACAAAAATCGGCAAGTTGTGGGGAAGTTACCATAAATTCCACTTGGCACATCCAATTTTGATCAGACCTGTGGCATTGCAGAGAATTAATATCAGAGAACTACATAAAATAAAGTTTCATACCCAAAAGGGCCAAAAATTGGGATATACAATAGAATAAATATTTTCTAGCAGAACCACCTCAAAATCAAGGTTCAAAAGTGATACTTGGCCAACATGCCACCAAAAGAGGGAACTTCTACACCAAATAATCCTCCATAAAATCCTACTTGGACTCTTGATGAAGGTGAAGAAATGTGTAGGGACATAAATGAACTACAAAATAAGATGGATTCAATGGAAGCTAAGTTGAATACTAAGATGGATGGTTTAAAAGAGGAGATCATGGAAGTATTGAAAAATTTTGTAACAAAGAAGACACCTGAAAGTGAAACTGCATCCCATGAAATTCATGATGAGGAAATAAGGACGGTGAATCAAGAATGTAGAAACTCCAACTTTGGTTTGAAGACCAGCCACGTTCCTAAGATTGATATGAAGAAGTTTGATGGAAAGGACCCAATCACATGGATACTTCAGATGGAGTAATTCTTTGATCTCCATAATGTGCCACATACACAAAAGGTACAAATTTCTTCTTTATATTTAGAACCTAATCAATTTGTATGGTATTGATGGCTTTGTTCTTGCAAATCACTCGTCACTTGGACAATTTTCACAGAAGAAATGATAACACACTATGAGGATACAAGGAGCAATACCTTCTTTAGCCAATTGATAAATTTCAAGCAAAAGGGTTCAGTTACCGAGCACATTGAGAACTTCCAAAGATTGAATATAATGGTAACCAATATTCCATATGAGCACTTGATTGATGTATTCATAGGAACTTTAAAGTATAACATTCAACATGAGGTTCGCCTTTGGGAACCCAAATCATTGGAGAATGCATTTAAGGTGGCAAGAAATGTTGAAAGTAAAAATCTGGCTATGGATACTAGAAGGACCAATCCTAACATCTATAGAGAGAACAATGCTCCTTCTTCTAAAACACCTCAACCTACAAGGTTGACACCTCAAAAATTAGAGGAAAGAAAAGAAAAAGGTTTATGATTTAATTGTGACAACAAGTACAGTAAGGGACATAAGTGTGGTGAGAAGAAAACTATTCTACATTGATTGTGAAGAGGAAGAAGAAAAAGAACAAGAATCATCTCAAGATGAAAACGTAGAAGCAATTTTGTCTGAAGAGTTGACTCCCATGATATCATGTAATGCATTGGATAGAATTAGCACTCCTCAAACCCTCAAGATTGAAGGATACATCAAAAAGAAAAAGGTAATAGTCCTAATTGATTCTGGCAGTACTCATAATTTCAATCACTATAAATTAGCCAAAGATCTCAATTGCTTTGTATATCCAACACCAGAGTTTCAAGTAATGATTATAGATGGAGGAACTATCAATTGCTCAGGAAAATGCAATAAGATCAATCTTACTATGGGGGAATATGTAATGAATAGTCCCATGATTATTGTACCCATGGGTGGTGAAAATGTTGTACTAGGAATCCAATGGTTACAATCATTAGGGACAATGGATTTTAATTTTCAAGAACTTTTCATGAAATTTTCATTGGAAGGAAAAGAAATTGAGTTAAGAGGTATCACAGGGAAACCTGGTAAGGTGATAAGCTCTAACGGCATGACAAAATTATTGGAAAAGGGGCATCAAGGCGTTATTGCACAACTATGCTCACTAGATGTTCAAACATCTAAGCCATATATTCCTCAAGATCTCCAAAGGATCATTGATAAGCATTCCAAAGTATTTGAAGATATTCCCAAAGGTCTTCCACCCACT
>ML783167.1:39123-56995 GCA_009831015.1 Picea engelmannii | reverse complement strand
GGATGAACTGAGTGGTGCCCAATTCTTCACCAAACTTGATCTTCGCTCGGGCTATCACCAGATCCGTATGAAAGAGGCTGACATTCCTAAGACGTCCTTTCGCACTCATGAGGGCCACTACGAGTTTTTGGTCATGCCCTTTGCGTTGTGTAACGCCCCCTCCACCTTTCAGAGCCTCATGAACCATGTCTTTCGTCCCTTTCTTCGTCATTTTGTCCTAGTTTTCTTTGATGATATCCTCATATATAGGAAGACATGGAAAGACCATCTGACTCATGTGGATCAAGTTCTCCGCCTAATCGCTCAGCACCAGCTTTTCCTCAAACAGTCCAAATGTGCCTTTGGTGCGTCCAAAGTTGAATACTTGGGTCATCTCGTGGGAAAGGATGGTGTCAGGGTGGACCCAAAAAAGATTGAAGCTATGCAAGATTGGCCACACCCTAAGACTCTAAAAAGCTTGCGTGGATTTTTGGGCCTCACAGGGTATTACCGCAAGTTCGTCAAGAACTATGGAAATATTGCAGCACCTCTCATGGCCCTCCTTAAAAAGAACTCTTTCAATTGGACCCCAACAGCGGCTCAAGCTTTTCAAACTTTGAAGATGGCCATGTGCACCACTCCGGTTCTGGCTCTCCCTGACTTCACAAAGACATTTGTGTTGGAATGCGACGCATCCGGGAAAGGCATTGGCATTGTCCTTATGCAAGAGGGTCGACCTTTGGCCTTTACGAGCAAACAACTGTCTGAAAAGAATCTGGGGATTGGATGTTTTTAAGATCAACATCATAGTGAAAGAAGTTTTGCAGTAGGGGATTGGGTGTTTTTAAGACTATAACCATACAAACAGATGTCCCTCACACAATCCAAGAAGGATAATAAATCATTAGCAAAGTACTATGGCCCTTATAAGGTGTTGCAAAAGATTGTTACTATGGCATACAAATTGGAGTTGTCTGCATCTTCACGAGTACACCCAGTTTTCCATGTTTCATGCTTAAACAAGGTTGTATGCGACAAGATCCCAGTTCAAACTATATTGCCAGAACTTGACAAGGAAGGAAAAATCATATTGGAGCCTGAAGCCATCACTGACACAAGAATTCACCAACTGAGGAATAGATCCATTTCAGAGTATCTCATTAAATGGAGGAAGCTACTGGCTGAAGATTCCACTTGGGAAGATGAGTCTTTTATACAGAAGCATCCAAAGTTACTCAATCATTGCGGACAACACTTGTCTCAAGGGGAGGGGCATATTAAGCCCTAATATTGGCTCATTACCCCTTAATTGGAGCATATTATATTAGTAATGCTATTTTATTTATGTTGGCTTTAGGCCATTAGTTGTAATTATACCTCCTAGTCTCCTATATATACCAAGGAGACATTTTCATTTTGAATCATATTGTACTTGAACATTTAAGCGGGGTAAAAGGAGGTTGCCCCCTCAAAGAGGCTTATTATCTGAAATTATCTCTTTTCCAAGGAGTTGAGTACTTTTTCTGAGGTTTTTCTATGTTATATTAATATTTGGTTCTTAACACTGTAAATATGCCAACATATGATTTTTGATATATTTTTAAGTAAGAATATTCTAGATGGATAGTACATGTCATGCCATTTCTAGTGGTATGTTTAATGTCATATAACTCCTCATGGTTAGAGATTTATGTCCATCTGAAGTTGGAGAACCCTCATGAGTCATCTACAAGCCCCAAAAGGTCAAAGTAGTCAAAGTGGTTTAAGAGATTTTAGAAGGTAAATAATAAAGTGAAGTGATGAGTGTAGTATAAGTCAAAGTGAGTAAAAAACAAATTATTTAAATAATAAATTTAATTGAGAAATTACTAAGTGGACAAGTGGTTAGAAGTGGGTTAACCCTAAAATATGGAAAGCAGGTTAAGATGGTTAAAAGGTAACCCCTTGAAGAAGATATAGAAAAGTATAAATAAGAGGAAAGGATCTCTCATTTTAATCACACTTGAGCATATTGAATATCTACGGGTGATTGAGGTAACCAAAGGATATCTAAGTCAAAATTAATAGGGAAAGTGAAGTAAACAAGGCCGAAATTCAAGGGAGGATAAATTAATTTGTTGATGCCTTCTAAGGTATGTTATTTACAGGTCATCTCACCATTTTCACAATAACATTTTTTCTAGAATGATTCAGACTGTGAAATTGGGAGGCCATTGAGGAAACATGTCCAAGTAGATTTGATACAAATTTCATCTTGTGCGTTGTTGTATTTTTGGAGTTACATGCCATGGAAAATTAGGTTTGTGGCTAGTCCTGAAACTAGTCTAAAATAGGTGTTTCAAGTAAAAACGTAATAACTTCTTCATAACAGATCCAAATTCAGTAAGACCAAATGTATTAGTTAGAGTCTGTAGTATTTGTTTTTACAATTTTCATATCCATACAAAAAATATTCCGTACGAGGAATTCTCTACAAGTTTGATCTCTAGAATAAGCCAGAATTCAACAAGGTATGCCATTTTTTCTATAAATCCTTTTCTGAGAGGTTCCAAGTAGTGAAATATAGAGGAGTATAAAAAATACACTGAAGAACATTGTTTACCATTTTAAAATATTTATTCATTACAAGTACATAGTTATTATTATTGCAAGTTAGGGTTTTTGACTAATCTAAAATTAGTCATGTGAGACTAAAGTAAAGTTTGATGAAAATGCTAGTCTCTTGTTGTTAAAGTTAAGGAATTTTTGCATGTATGTGATCATATACAGCAGGTCTATTATAGAGTTACAAATCATATTTGGATGATTAAATTGATGAGGGATTTTGGTTGAGGTACATGTTGGGTACATGGTTGAGACAAGTAATTGATGAGTTGGCACATACATGAGGTGTATAGTTGATGATTTTGGTACATATTGATGAGTCATATTTTATGTGTATTTGATGCATGATTGGCACATATTTGGTGCATGGTTTATGCACTCATTGATGGTACAGGCTGAGGTACATGTTGGTGCATTTTTCATGCACTTCTTTATGGTGCAGGCTTATTACAGGTTGTTTGGAACAAGTTGATGCATGGTCGATGCACTTTTTTATGGTACATGTTGATCATAGGTTTTTTGGTACAATTTGTTAGAGGTTCGTTGGTTGCAGGTAAGTGGTACAGGTTGTTACAGTGGCATATCTCACAGTGCTAGTGTGATAGTGGTTCCATCATTCTACTTCTACGTCATTGCGGTTGGGCAAGGAAAGGACAGGTGGTTGTAGCCACCTTCTGGTTGTAGATGGAGAACATAGGGGGTTGTAGCTAGAGAATTGGGGAGTTGGATCTTTCCTCAGGTTGTATCCTGAGAAACTAGGGGGTTCGAGGCTCCTTTCAGTTGTAGTTGGAAAACAAAGGAAGTTGGCGCTTCCAATGAATGTAATTATTCAAGACATATAAGAAAAAGGATTATGTGGTTTTCTCCTTCTTTGGGTTTCCAGGTAAAAACATTGGTTTACTGTGTATGTGTATGATTGTTCATTTGTTCATTGTTTATTTACTCTACAATTATTGGATGATAATGCTACATTGATATAACACTTGCATTTTATGGTGAAAAAGGATTAAATCGTTCTATTACTGATTCACCCCACCTCTCAGTAATCCAACAATTGGTATCAGAGCAGGTTCCTTCAGAAATCAGTTTAACCACTGAAAGTTAGATAATGGAGAGAAACCACATGTATAAAAATGGAATACCAATGTTTTATGGAAATAATTATACATTTTGGAGAATAAGTATGAAAACATATATACAGACACATGGATTTGAAATTTGGAAATCAGATGTAGATGGATACTAAGAACCAACAATTCCGTCGACAAATGAAAGAACAATAAAACTCGGTCAAAATAATTCCAAAGCCACAAATGAACTTTTGAATGGTCTTTGTGAATAGATATTCACCAAAGTTATACATTGAAAATCCACTAAAGAGATTTGGGACAAACTTCAAAATATTTATGAAGGAGATTCAAAAGTCAAAGCAGCAAAGCTTCAAAATTACAGAGGCTAGTTCGAACAACTAAAGATGAAGGAAGATGAGAATTTTGCAGCTTATTTGTTACAATTCAATGAAATAGTAAATGAAATCATACGATTGGGAGAATAAATAAAAGAATCTGTAATTGTTCAAAAGATACTAAGATCTCTTCGTATGATATTGCCAAATGTCCTCATATCATTTTCCATCCAATCGGACACGTGTCAACTCCTGACTCGCCATCTATCAACCAACCAACATCTTCCACGTCACCCCTGTACGGTCATATGGTCCTGCCACATCAGATCGTACAGACTGTATGGACTGGTACAGTCAGCATCAAATTTTTTACTTATTTGGCTTGGCGAACAAATCACGATATCTTCTCCATATGGAGTTGATTTGACAAAGTAAATATACCACCAGAATCAGGAAGACGAGACAGACACAATGACACTGTTTTCGTCGCCTTTCGAGCACTTTGAAATTTGAGCAAAATTTGATCCCCTGATCAGAACAAGTAACGGAATGAATGTTGTTAACACAAGAACCAACATTCTTTATATTCATGGTTTTCACACAAGAACCAACCTTAAGAAAATGTCAGTTGTTACTGGAAACATTTATTATCATCACTCAAATCCAACATTCAGATGCCAAAATTTCTTGAGAAGATCCATGCATGGTTGCATGAGGACATCCAACACATTACATTGGGGGGCATGTTGGGGCTCAGAAATGTCCTATTCTCATCCACCTTTCCCTTCATCATTCTCCTCATTTCATAGCCCCATTAACCTTTCACGATATCATTTCCTTAAATATACTTGGGTTTCACCTTATTATTCTCCACTTTATTCATTTTAGTATTTAAAAGGAATTTGTGATTAAATGTTAGAAAATCAACATGTTTTCATATATATATCAAATATGTGTGAGCTTTGTAATGTGTAGGAATATGAGAAGGATTAATTCAAATGACTTCTCGAATACATCCTCCACCATTTCAATATTTGAGCAGATAATTCAAGCCCATTCCAAGGAGAAGATCATGGAGATTTGGTTGGAATATCTTATCCAAGATATATGAGAGATATGTGTGAGGATTTGAAGGGATTATATTTTGTAATAATGGGAAATAGGTTGAGAGAATAGTGGATCTGTAATAATGATATGGATATCTTATCTTCAAGGCTCTCATGTATAAAGTAGAGTGCTCTCTCTTCATGAGAATTCAATTAGGAGCAATTAGAATTCAATCAATTGTAAGTAGAGAATTAGAGTAGTCATTAGTGGTAGTCACTAGGATTCGAAAGAGAAAAGGATTCTTAGCTTTGATTCATGGTTTTTGTCTTCATTCTTTTATTATTTTGTTATGAAGATTGATTTGGTTATTGTAATAGAAGATTGCTTCATTGGCGTGAGCTCACATATGTTGTTGTGTTATTTAACTCTTCACATGTTGTACTTGCTTTTCCTTCATGTGGTTCTCCATTTCTAGATTAATTCCTTCACGCAATTTCTGATTCCTAGATTAATTTCATTTACACAACTAGATTAATTCAATTCCAAGTCGTGTGTTAGATTAATGATTCTATTTCAGTCGTGTGTTAGATTAATGATTCAATTTCAGTTGTAGCTTAAACATTAGATTAGATTAGTTATGCTTCAATCTTGCATATACTTTGTGTGTTCTTCGTCGCTTTACGAACCCCGGGTTGACAAATTAGATATTTGGGTAAATACTACAATGCAATTAATTCAACATTAGTTCGGCCCAATGTAACGATTGTTGTTCCTTTTGTTCTGATTGTTGTTCCTTTTGCAGGTCGTGTTGTTCCTTTGAATAGAACAACTATCATTCCCTTTATGATTGTTGTTCCTTTATAGGTGTTGCATCTCTGGAGGTTGGGTATTGAAAAAAGAAGGTAAGAACCTACATAAGTGACAAGTAAAACGCTTGGGCCAGTGCCTACTTTTGGTTGATGCATAGAGGTTGTTTTTAGGACATCTTTAGAGCCCAAAAATCAGGTAGTCCTGTGCGTAATAAAAAAGATAGCTCCCAGGGTAGAGTTATTAGTGGATTACCATTTGAATCGAATAGAAACCTTGACTAATAGTGTGCAGGTTCTTATGCAACACCTCTTTACAAAACCTCTACTTATTGCATTATGTTTTTTTATTATCTTTAGCATTGTTGTAAATATGATCTTTAACATTGTTGTTTTGTTATCATTAACAATTTTTTAAATATTTGGGGGTTCTAATTATATTATAATGTGGAAGGATGATCGTGGAAAAGGGCTAGCCACATAACATGTAAATGATTATCAATTTCCACTTTCATTTTATGTTGTTTTTATTATTTTCTTATATAATTTTATTGAAATAACATTGTTTTTGCTGAAATTATATGTAGTCCGTAGGCCATGTGGATCATGATTCCGCCGATGAGGAGGGGTTTTATTCATGCATTGATCTGATGGTCTTATTAAAAAAAAATATCATTAAAGCTTACATGGAACTTGCTAGCTTATTAGATCGTCCAGAACAAACTCTCGATGTCAAAGCAAAGATCAAGCTCCTTATGTCACAACTTAACACATATAAGGTAACAACCATAATTTAAAGTGTTTTTTTTTTTTAATGTACTCATATGTTCAATTATGATACTTTGTTCTTTAACTTTTACATTATCTTACAAAAAAACATTTTCTTTTTTATAAAGGAGTTTTTGGAGCCTGTTCAACCCGATGTTGGTAGTAGTGGCACTACAGAGACGCTATAGATTCCTGATGTGGGTGGTCATATAGTTGCTAGAGAACTATTTACTTCTCCATATTCCACACCTAATTGAGATAGGAGCCATGACACGCACCACCAGACATCCACACCTCGATCAGAGTCTAGAAATGGTGGAAGAGATGAGGATCATAGTGATGTGGTTGATATGGTTGCATTTCCTGGAGCTAGACGTGTGACAAGCACATGGACCCTTTCATGCACATTTTTGGTCGAGCACAATGGACTTCCATTAAAAAAATAAAGACTCCTAGGTAGTTATAATTCATATTTTAATCGTTTAATGTTGTCCTCATACAGAAATCATCTAGATTATTAATTTTAAATTAATGATCATATCATTTTGTGTGTAGGAAATGACCTTCTTTATAGGCACCTAGAGAGAAATAACTTGTCTATTTTGGGGGCAAGCTTACAAATGAGGTGGAATTTCCAGAATTCCAACCTCAAAAAGGAACTTATGGATTATCTTGAAGGCCTCTTTGGAGTAGACACGTTCAATAAAAAAGCGGTCACATCTAGAGCGGGTTAATATTTAAAATAAACGCAGGATGTTTATAGACAAAGCTTGGAAGGAAATCCTAGGTATGACCCTCCTCCCTCAATACCATAGAGGGACTGGAAGGAAATCATTGATGATGCAAAAGAGAAGATTTTGAAAAAAATAGGAGAACAAATAACTGGTACACCAAGGTAAATTACATTTTTTTGAATTCAATGCCATCTTTATTTTTCTTTAGATCTAAATAAAAGTGTGGTTATATATAGCATACTTGAAAATTTTGATGATAGGTTGCTTGACACTTCGAAGGAAACCAAAGCAAGGATTTCCAAACATGACCAACACAAGCTAGTCCAGGGAATCTACTCAAGGTTGCAATCACGAATTGTAAGTACCCAAACATCTTAAGAATATTATTTGTATCACCTTACAATTTTAAGGTAATTGCAGCCAAAAACATTAAAAAACCATACCCTTATGCAATGCAGGGCAACAACTTCGGAACTGAAACCATGGAGGAAGACCTCCAACTTGGTTACAAGTACGGTTATAAATCCATGGTTGATCATAGGAAAATCATGGGGCGAACCCCAAGATCAAATTTGCGGGACAAGGTAAATAAAAATTAGTCCACATTAACCTTTCGTTACTTATAGAATACGTAAATGTTTGATATCGTCCATAATTTAATGTCTTACTTTGTTTTAATCAGGGGAGCAGCACTATCAACAAAACCATTAGTACTGAAAAATAGAGCATTGTTAGTGCAACACAACTAGAATATCACGGTGCTCCCCAACAGCCCCATCCCAGTGAGGTGCAGCCCCAAGATGTTCCTATGACTGAGGCCCACGATGGTAAAATGTATATATATTAATCATATACTTAATAATTTTGTACTTATAAATTTTGACGTTTCAATGGCAGAGAATGTCATAGTTGATTCTCCTCCACCTAAAGATCAGGTGAACAGGCCGACATCCATTACAACAGTGCCGACTAGAGGACCCAGTAAATAATTACATTGCAAAGGTTTTTTTTAATATTAATGAACTACTTCAATGATATTTAAAAATGGGCCATATAAATTTAATATTTTTTATTTTTTTAGGTGATGGCCCCTCATAGCAGCATCCATGTTGTGGGTACGAGACCAAACATACTCGACATGAAAGGAATGAAACAACATCAACTATTGAAGAGAACTTAGTAAATGAAGACATGGATATGGATGAATTTCTTAAGAACTAGAAAGCACAAAACAAGACTAAAAGAAATTCATGATGTCATGTAATAATTTTATAAGACAGTTAGATGTACAATATATAGCTAAACATGTAATGATGCATTTAATGCATTGAAATTATGGGTACTTTTTCATCTGATAATATACACAAGGCTATTTCTATGGCTTGTATATATCTGTGAATGTAATTTTATTATACACTTAATGATAATTACATCTTCTCTTATAAGACTTGGTATATATTGATTCAATACTCCTTGATTCAAGACGTGAGAATGAAAGCAAGACCTGGTGCCTTGTTCTTGGGCTATGGATTCTAGGCAACAAATAGAACTTGAATATGCAATATGCAACTTCCAAAATCTTGTGACATGATATATGCAACTTTGAAAGTCTTGTGACACGTGACATGTGGCAAGCATCTTTTTCCAAGCAATGTGCAAACTTTAAACTTGGTGCAACATGGCAAAATAAATTTTTGGGAAGATGCAACAATAAGTTTTAAGGACTAAACATGAGGGGTTGGAAATGGCCATGTCAATCATTTTATAATATTTTTTTCAAAGAATTACCCTTCTTTTCATTGTGTCTCACATGACAAAGAGCATTACCATTCTTTTCATTGTGTCATGGACATGGTGTTGCTACTCAACATTGCCTCAAAGCCTACTTATTCATTCCTCTATGTTATGTACAATGATGTTGAACCTTCCACAAATCATTGTGAGCAGAAAAATAAGTCAAGGACAAGAACCCAAGGATTTCAATGTTAAGGTCTTGTGATTCCACAAGGTGGGATACAAAGAAGAATTGTTTCCATGCATAAACATGCTAAATACCTTGATTGAGAATGTAGATGTAACAATTTGAACATTGAAATCATAGAGCGATGACATAATCAAGAAATATGGCGTTGATACTCTTCCATGGATGTATGAGTTCTCACCTCCCACAATGTCAGTAAGCCTTTGGTGGTTGCAAAATTTTAGCAAAATTCATGATGTTTATAACATTGTGAAGGCATGGTGGCTTTTAGTTAAGCCATTCCAAACTACCACAAGTAAGGTACACTTAATAAAAAAATTGCAAATGGAACTTCAAGCCTTAGAAATTCTCTTGAACCTCTTGTACGGTAGATGAGGCACTAGATACATATGGTTAACATGGATTTTGATTATGCATGGGGTGCTCAAGCATGGGATGATATTTTATTATGTATACTTCATATCTAATCTTCTTGGACAATGTATTCCAAAGGATAAAACTCCCTTAGATAGTGGTGCACTTGAGTTTTACATGCTGTCTTATCTTATGTATTATGTATGTGTGAGCTAAGAGTTATCTTGTTTCAATCCCACCTAGTAGCCTTCCTTTGCACTTGTACATGATTATTTCCTCATAGATGTTTAGATATTATTAAGTCATTTAACCTTTTAATGTCTTTGAAAAATGCAGGTTTGAAGGGTGGTCACCTCCATGATCCAAAACACATTTCCAAAAAGGTATAAATAATTTTCTTCTCTTCCGTCATGAAATTTTCCTTCATTTCCTTGTATACTTAAATTCGAAATCCAAGGACATATAATGGTGTAAACAACTATTATTCATTTAATAAAAAAAAAATTAGATATTTTTTACTGTAAGATGATGTGGCATATTATGTTCACCCTTAACATTTTTGTTTTCCAATGTTCAATGTTCATAAACACCTATTCATAAGACTTGGTGATGTATAATGTTGGTTGGAGTTAGTGATTGATTCAATAAACATTGACAACAATATTGATAATTTAGATGGCATGAAAAATGTGAGTTCCACTTGCATACTTGCCCTTCAAAATCCTAACTGCATACTTATCATTCATATAAATATTATTAGAATGAGAACTTACAAGCACACTAGATCAATTCAAAATATCTACCATTAATAAACAAACTTGTAAGTCACCCATGAGATCAAACCATAATAATAGTGTTAGAAGGAAGTTACCCTCTAGGCCTAGACATAGATTCATATGCACATTACACCCACTAAACTCCATTCTCAAATATAATGGAACCAATTGAGCTTCAGATATACCTTCTCTTCTTGTATGTGATGGCCATTCTGTGGAAATCACATAAAGTGTGATGAACAACATGAAAATATGACGTAGTACCCCCTGCCTTAGCAAGTTCTATGAGACCTCTTGGTCTTAGGATCATTCGTTTTCTTCCCCGTGAGTTGAATTGACTCTTTGATTTCCCAAAGAAATCTCTAACACACACTGGTGTGCATCCACAGGTCCTTATGAGTTACGCCTATGAAAACAAGCACTAAGCACCAACTCTCTCCCTCGTGATCACTGATATGACCATAGCCTTCACCCAAAAGGGTACTTTGGGTTTTGCAACTTCGCGATCCCAGATGTGAGTCTTCCTGACTCAAAAATCCACGATACCCGAAAAGGAAAATGGGAAATTGATTCCTCCCTTGAATTTACTTTGATGTAACCTTCAAGTACGGTCTAGGCCCCAGTGTTTCGACACCCAGGATTTCTTGTATCGACGAACTAAAATGCAACAAGTCCCATCGACGATATCCAAAATCGTGATATATCCTTGCCGCAAATCAATAGCTCTATTATCCTGGAATCTAGCGGTTCTGAATCTATTAGGACTTCATGAATTGGGACTCCATGATTCTCGACACTGAGTCACAACTTCCTCCACTTTCTGAGTACGAGAGCATGAGATCAACGGTTCCTGTTGACCTGGATCCAATGGCCTCTATTCCTCCTACGCTTTTGAACACCAAATGATCCTCAACTTTATCCTCTTCACTGCTATGTGAGATCCAACGGACCCCTGTAAATTGACACTTCTCCATGAAGCGATTCCACCATCCAATAAAACTTCTGATAGATTCCTCCACCCAAGCACTCTAGCGTCAACCTTTCTTATTTTTTTTGTCTATTAGGTGTCTTCCACACACGCCTTCCCTTGAACTCTTCAAGGTTCTTCCCCTCCTGGGGTTTCACTCGCAAACTTAAGGATTCAAAAGGTTTCCTGCACACATTCCTTGCAGCATTAGCAAATAACCTCAAGTTATTTGACCCTTCGACTTTGTGCGCTCCTCTACAACAACAGTCCTTCAACTTTCCCCTTGTTTGATAAAGTCTAGGACTTCAACCAGACTATGCACACCTTGCATGACTCTGTGCTATCTCTGCACTTTTGTTGGTATGAGCACAATGATATCTCTCTTGAGCTTTCTAAAATAAAACTCAAAACTCCGTTGATGCACACATTGCGAACGTTCACTGCACTCTTTGCAAGAATTCTCAAGAAGAGAAGCAATTGAAACTCATACTTTCCTTCTTTCAGACATCATACATTCACCATGAAATCAAAAGCTTGTACATATCATTGAAATAAATGCATAACAAAAAATTCAAAAGATACCATTCAAAAGATACCATTCAAAAGATGCAAATAGTAAGCATAATAACACCATGAACGTGAGTCAAAGATTTATTATATTAACTCAAGTATTGTTGTACATGGGTTCTTCTCTATGTTCTTACTCTCTACCACTCTACAACTTACTCAACTGATACAATTGGGACTATACAATGATACAAGCAAGGGTATCTTTATATATGGTTTTCCCTCCTACACTACAAGCTATTTAATCAGAATTAAAAACTACAACTAGTTTACATTCAATACAAATAAATGCCTCCATATCTGATAGATGATAGAAATGCTCAAGATCTATTTACAATCTCCAAAACATAAATGTAAATACGTCTCCTAGCTATCACATTAATCTTTCTTCATTTAAATTTAAAACATTTTCAAAATGTGCGTTGGTGTGTAACTAGATATCTTCTAGCTTTGCGCTTGCTTTGCTGGCTTCTTACAATGCTCCTGCATCATACTCCTCTAGATAGAAAATTCATGAATTCCTGTTCATGAGATCCTGCATCGTCTGTCTGTGTCTTCAGATATCTTCTTCTCTCTCCCAACTGACATCTTCAATCGGATGTATTTTCCATTTAACCAAATATTCAAAGTATGTTTTCCTTTGGGTCTTCTTCTCGACTCTTCGATCAATAATCTTTTCCATCTGTGGCTTTTCAGGTACAGACATCTGTTTAACCTATTGGACTTCCTTATGATCCTCATATCTCTCTGTTTCATCAGTTCTATAAGGATACAAATCAATTATGTTGAATATGGGTGATATTCCTACCCGATCCGGTAACTCAATCTCATAAGCGTTTGCTTCAAACTTTCTTATGATCTTACACAGTCCAATTTTCTTCATCTTCAGTTTATTGTACGTTCCTCTTGGGAACCTTTCTCTTCTTAGATGCACTAAAACCAATTCACCTACTTCAAACTGAAGTTCTCTTCTGTGTTGATCTGCTCTGTGCTTATATTCTTGGTTGGAATTTTGCAATCGCTCCTTAATCTTGTTGTGGAGTTCTTGCATTCCTGCTGCAAAATCATTTGCACTAGCACTTCTAAACTCAGTCTTCTCTAAGTCTCTCAACTCATATACTCCTCTCGGATTCATTCCATACATGATCTAGAATGGGATTTGTCTTGTGCTTTGGTTTGGTGAATCATTATATGCAAATTCCACTTGTGGCAGAATTTGATCCCACTGATTGTGATGTTCAACCACCAAACTTCTTAATAAATCTCCCAAGCTTCAGTTTACTACCTCTGTCTATCCATCCATTTGAGGATGATATGATGAGGTAAAGATAAATTAGTCCCCATCTTTTTCCATAAGGTCCTCCAAAAATGACCAACAAATTTGGTATCCCTGTCTGATACAATACTCTTGGGTAAGCCGTGAAGTCTAACATCTTCCTTGAAAAATAGATTTCAATGTGAGTTGCATCACTGGTTGTCTGACATGGAATGAAATGTGTCATTTTATAAATTCTATCAACTACCACAAAGATTGAATCACACCCTCTTTTCATCCTTGGTAGTCCTAACACAAAATCCATACTTATCGCATCCCATGGCCTCTCTGGTACTTTCAATGGCTGATACAACCCTATATTTTGTCTCTTTCCCTTCGCGTGCTGGAAAATTTTGCACTTGTTCATGAATTTCTTGACATTTTTCCTCATCCTTTGCCAATAGTATGATCCATTCAATTGTTCAAAAGTCTTATTAGGCCGAGATGTCCAGCCAATCCTCCAACGTGTTTTTCCTTCAAGAGGTTCTCTCTCATAGAGAATTTTGGTATACACAACTGGTTTCCCCTGAACAATAGTCCATCCTGGATCAAGTATTCAGTCCATTTTCTTTTGTCTCTGAGAACTGGATTCTCACATGCTTCATAAGTATTCTTGAAATCTGAATCATCCCTATATATATCCTTGAGGTTATCAAAACCTAAGGTCTTTACTCTAAACTCCTGCAGAATCAAACATTTCCTTCTCAAAGCATCAACAAATTTGTTAGTAGTTCCAAAAATATGTTTTATAACAAAAGTAAAATTTTGCATGTATTCAACCCATTTTGCATGCTTCTGGTTCATTTTCTCCTATCGAGTTATGACTTGTAAAGCATGGTTATCACTATACAAGACAAAATCTTTTGGAACCAAGTAATGTCTCCATTTCTTCAACGTCTGTATGACTGCATAGAACTCTTTATCATAAGTGGAATATTTTATCTTAGTTTCATTCAGCTTCTCACTAAAGTATACAATCATCTTGTTGTCTAGACTTAAGACCGCTCCAATCACAAATCCACTTGCGTCACATCTCACTTGAAATGTCTTGTTGAAATCTGGTAGAACCATAATTGGATGTTCAGTTATCTTATCTTTCAACAGTTTGAAACTTTTCTCTGCTTCTTCTATCCAATGAAAATATTTATGTCTTTTCTTGACTACGTCCATCATCGGTGCACATATCCCACTGAAATTTCTAATGATTTTTTTGTAAAAATTGGCCAATCCATGGAAGATTCTAACTTCAAAGATACTCTTTGGTGATGGCCAATCCATGATTTCTTTTACCTTCTCTGGATCCATCTTCAATTTGTTCGAAGAGATTACAAAACACGAATAAATGAGTTATGTCTTCATGAAAGACGACTTCTTCAAATTGATCATCAACTTCTCTTGTTGTAATCTCCTCATAACTACAGCTAAATGATCTAGATGTTCTCCTTCAGTCTTACTGAAGATCAGTATATAATCAAGATATATGATTACAAACTTTCCTATGAAATCTTTCAAGACCTCGTTCATCAACCTCATAAAAGTACTTGGTGCGTTCGTCAAACCAAATGACATGACAAGACATTCATATAGTCCTTCATTTGTTTTGAATATTGTCTTCCATTCATCACCTTCCCTCATTCTAATCTGATGATATCCTCTTTTCAAATCAATTTTTGAAAAAAACTTTGCTCTGCTCAAGCAATCCATCAAGTCATCCATCCTAGGTAAGGGAAATCTATACTTGATGGTGATTTTGGTTATGGCTCTTGAGTCTGTACACATTCTCCATCCACCATCTTTCTTTTGACTTAACACTGTAGGTACAACGCATGGACTCAAGCTTTCCTTAACCAACCCTTTGTCCATCAAACCCTAGACCTGTCATTTGACTTCTTCATTTTCTCGCTGCATCAATCTGTATGTTGCCTTGTTTGGTAAACTTGCTCCAGGTATAAGATCAATGTGATGAATTACGCTCCTAATGGACGGCAACAAACAAGGTAATTCATCCACTACTATGTTAGCAAATTCCTCTAGAAGTTCCTGAATTTCTTCTGGTAGATCATCTATCTTGGTACTGGTCAAGATGACTCTAGGTTTTCTTACCACAACAAACTACATGTCTTCTTCTTTCTTGACTTCCTCAAGAAGATCCTTTCCACTCGTGATAAATATGGTATTGTTCACCTCTGTTTTTACCTCCTTGTCTTTAATTGGCAACAACATATGCATTCTACCATTCTTCTCGAAGGTGTATGTGTTCTTTCTCCTGTCATGAACAACATTTTTGTCATATTTCCATGGTCTCCCCAACAAAAGATGATAGACATCCATGGGAATAACATCACATACAATTTCATCCTTATATCCCCCTATTTTAAATTGAACTAAACATTGTTTAGTGACAGTTCCTGATGTCCTTTTTCTAACCATGAAACCTTGTATGGGCTCATATGTGAAACAGTCTCCAATTCCATCTTCTCCACTATTTTTGTCAATACTAGATTATCTATGCTCCCACTGTCCACTATTACCTTGCATACCCTATCCTTGGTCTTGAAAGAAGTTCTAAGCAAATTGTTTCTTTGGACTGGATTATCTATCTCCTTCTCTAGCTTCAAGATAATTTTCCACATCATTAAGGATCTTTCACCTTCTACATCTTTTGCCTCAACATTTCACCTTTGAGCTTCAGAAATGTGAGCTTCTCCTCCATTTTTTTTTCTGTCGATATATTCAAAAGATTTATGTACGATCTTTCCACAGACAAAGCATTTTACCTCACCTCCTCTACCTCTACCTCTTCCTCTGGCTCGCGGAAAAGTGTTTCTATCGACATATTGTCTCCCATGTGAACTTCCTCCTCTTTCAGAGTGAGTATGAGATTTATTTTCTTCTTCCTTGGGCTTCTGAGTTATGTCCTGGGAAATTGCTTTGCCTCTGGTTTGACTTCGACCCCGACCTCTTTGACCTTTCTTTCGGGCCAATTTGTCTTCAGCCTTATAATGTCCCCCACCTCTTAGAGAGGTAATGAGGAGACTCAGTGGCCTGGGCACCCCCACTAGGTCATAGTTTCACACTGAAGGGGGGAAAAGTCAAGAAGTTAAAAGTTATATTTTTAAGTTGACTTAAGAAAGGAAAAGGGAAGGAGTAAGAGATAACTCAACAGAAGAATAGAAGATTAACCCTGGGAGTTAACCTAACTCAACAGAGAATTAGAAGGAAAAGTATAAGTAAGAGGCTAGGGTGCACCTATTACTCATTCTGGTTTTGGATTAGCATTTTCTATTTCTCTTGAGCATTTAGTTTGGGGGTTTTTCTGTACAAACCCTTGGGAGAAACTCAGTGGTAAAATATCCACTCACCTTGTTCCACAGCTTGGTCTCGGGGATGAAAGACTCCTCCACACCATTCTAGTATCAGAGCCAGTTTATCGAGGGAGGTTCGATCTAGCTTATTCTGAGGGCTGAGAGCCATTCCGACAGTTGGGTTTTGTTTGCAGGGGCAGGACCATCAGATTGAGGGATTTTCTGGAGGGTTAGCATCATTCTACATTTGTCTGCAGATTGGGACGTCTCGGAGCCATAGGGGACATCCTGCGATTCAGTAAAACTTAGATCTAGGGAGATCTGCTTGAGATCTGAGCTCGAAACTTCTCCCATGGGATTCTCATAGCCCGATCTATATTCTTGGAGAGTTTCATAGCAATTGGAGGCCTCCTTCATCAGGGCCGAACCTGCTAGGGTTTCAGTCATCCAGTAGAGCACACCATTCAGTGGAGATTTCAGATCTACAACAATTGAGAGGGATCTTGGAGATTCGGGCACCTGGGTTGTTCTCACCATCACCCGATATATATTCTTGGAGAGTTTCAAATCATTTGGAGATCTCCTTCATTAGGGTCAAACTAGCTAGGGTTTCAGTCATCCAGTGGGGCACATCATTCAATGGAGAATTCAGATCTACAGAGTTTGAGAGTGGATTTGGGAATTCGGACATCTGGGTTTCCTTGCAGTTGTCCGATCTATCATTTGGCATCTTTCTCGGGATGATTGGACACTTTTGGTAGTCGGGAATAATTATTCAGGGCTTCAGCATTCTATCAGGACGTGGAAGATCTGCTTGATTTAGTCTTCATTGTATATCCATCCTTTGGAGGCTCATTTTGTATTGTCGGGAGCATTTTGTAGCAGCTCATATATATTGCTTGTACGACCATCTGAGGTTTATACCAGATCATCCATCTATTGTATTGATCTTACATTGCTCATAATAAAAAGGTCAGATCTTTGCTTGTGCTTCTACATTTTGAATATATTGTGATCTCCATGTGTTGATGAATCTTGTATGCACTTAGAAACTCAATAAATTAATAGTAGTTAGTGATTCCAAGAAAGAATTTGGCTTGGGATCATTACAGTGGTATCAAAGCCTTGATCCTCCAAACCTGTGGAGAGATCTGTGCATGCAGAAGTACAGGGGAATTGCCATGGGTCGAAGGAAGATAAACAACAATGAAACAGAGGGAGAAATAGAAGGGTCAGGAGACGACCATGAGCCTCAGGGCTTGGC
>ML783167.1:12945-34624 GCA_009831015.1 Picea engelmannii | reverse complement strand
TTAGCATTTTCTATTGCTCTTGAGCATTTAGTTTGGGGGTTTTGCTGTACAAACCCTTGGGAGCAACTCAGTGGTGAAATATCCACTCACCTTGTTCCACAGCTTGGTCTTGGGGATGAAAGACTCCTCCACACCATTCTAGTGTCAGAGCCAGTTTATCGAGGGAGGTTCGATCCAGCTTATCCTGAGGGCCGAGGGCCATTCCGAAAGTTGGGTTTTGTTTGCAGGGGTAGGACCATCAGTTTGAGGGATTTTCTGGAGGGTTATCATCATTCTACATTTGTCTGGATATTGGGACGTCTCGGAGCCATAGGGGACATCCTGCGATTCAGTAAAACTCAGATCTAGGGAGATCTTCTTGAGATCTGAGCCCAAAACTTCTCCCACGGGATTCTCATAGCCCGATCTATATTCTTGGAGAATTTCATAGCAATTGGAGGCCTCCTTCATCAGGGCCGAACCTGCTAGGGTTTTAGTCATCCAGTAGAGCGCACCATTTAGTGGAGATTTCAGATCTACAACGATTGAGAGGGATCTTGGAGATTCGGGCACCTGGATTGTTCTCACCATCACCCGATTTATATTCTTGCAGAGTTTCAGATCATTTGGAGATATCCTTCATCAGGGTCAAACCAGCTAGGGTTTCAGTCATCCAGTGGGGCACATCATTCAATGGAGAATTCAGATCTACGGAGTTTGAGAGTGGATTTGGGAATTCGGACATCTGGGTTTTCCTTGCAGTTGACCGATCTATCATTTGGCATCTTTCTCGAGATGATTGGACACTTTTGGTAGCCGGGCATAATTATTCAGGGCTTCAACATTCTATCAGGACGTGGTAGATCTGCTTGATTTAGTCTTCATTGTATATCCAACCTTTGGAGGCTCATTTTGTATTGTCCGGAGCATTTTGTAGCAGCTCATATCTATTGCTTGTACGACCATCTGAGGTTTATACCAGATCGGCCATCTATTGTATTGATCTTACATTGCTCATAATAAAAAGGTCAGATCTTTTCTTGTGCTTCTACATTTTGAATATATTGTGATCTCCATGTGTTGATGAATCTTGTATGCACTTAGAAACTCAATAAATTAATAGTAGTTAGTGATTCCAAGAAAGAATTTGGCTTGGGATCATTACAAGCCTTTAGGGCCATTTGATAAGCATCTTTGACATTCCTGATTGTTACCATGCTCATCTCATCTTCAATGTCATATCTCAGACCATTCATATATCTAGAAAACTTTTCATCATCACTTTCATGATGACCATCTCTGATGTTGAGCCTGTAAAATTCCTCAGTGTATTATTTCACTGTCATCCCTTTCTGTCTCAAGTTTTGCATTCTTCAAAACAGATTAATTTGGTAATCTATGGGTATAAACTTGGCTTTCATTTTTGCAACCATCCTATCTTAGATTTTGATTATTTTCTTTCCTTTAGAACACCTATTGGCCTACAGTTCATCCCACCACTGTGTTGCATTCCCTTTAAGTATGGTGATGGCATGTTTAACTTTCTTATCTTCCTCGACATTCTCATAGTCGAAGTATTTGTCTAGAGCTCTAAACCAATCTAGCAAATCTTCAACTTCTAAGTTTTCTTCATACATTGGAATGTCTATCTTTTCCCTGGCACCTATCCTTGCAACAACTCGGAATAGACATTCTTCTGCAGCATCTTCGACTGCGACTTCTTCCTTATCTCCAGCCTCATTTTCGCTTTCGGCTTCACTGACATCTCCAACATCAATTATCTATCTCTCTATTGTTTAGATAGCATCCAATTGAGCATGGAGTTCTCTCATATCCCTTTCCACAGTTGGATCATGCATTTTCCTTTCTCTCGTTCTTGGTGGCATTTTTTCAATTTGCTCCCCATAGAAAATGAAAAGAAATTGTAGGTTAGGCTCTGATACCACTTCTGACGTAGCACCCCCGGCCTTAGCAGGTTCCACATGACCTCCCAGTCTTAGTATCATTCCTTATCTTCCCCTTAAGTCGAATTGACTCTTTGCTTTCCCATAGAAATCTCTAACACACACTAGTGTGCATCCATAGGTCTTTATGAGTTACACCTATGCAAACAAGCACTAAGCGCAAACTCTCTCCCTTGTGATCACTGATATGACCACAACCTTCACCCGAAAGGGTACTTTGGGTTTCATGACTTCATGATCCCAGATGTGAGTCTCCTTGACTCAACAATCCCTGAAATATGAAAAGGATAACGAGAAATTGATTCCTCCCTTGACTTTACTTTGACTTGACCTTCAAGTACGGTCCGGGCCCCAGTCTTTAATCACTTGGTATTTTTCATATCGACGAACTAAAATGCAATAATTCCCATTGATGATAGACAAAATCATGATATATCATTATCACAACTCAACAACTCTATTCTCCCATGATCTGATGGTTCTAACTCTATCGGGACTTCGTGAATCAAGAGTCCACGACTCTCGACTCTGAGTCACAACTTTCTCCACTTACTGAATTCTGAAACGACGAACTCGAGCATGAGATCAACGATTCCTATTGATCTGGATCTAATGGCCTTTATTCCTCCTAAGCTTCTAAACACCGAATGATCCTCAACCTTATCCTTTTTGCTTCTCTACGAGATCCAATGGACCCCTGTAAATTGACACTTATCCATGAACCGATTCCACTGTCCAATCAGACTTCTAAAAGATTCCTCTGCCCAAGCACTCTGATGTAAACCTTTCTGAGTTTTTCTTTCTTTTGGGCATCTTCCACACATGCCTTCCTTTGAAATCTTCAAGGTTCTTCCCCTCCTGGGGTTTCACTCACAAAATCAAGGATTCAAAAGGTTTTCTTCACGCATTGCTTGTGGCATTAGCAAATAACCTCAGGTTATTTGACCCTTCGACTTTGTGCACTCCTCTACAACAACAATCCTTCAACTTTCCCCTTGGTTGATAAAGTCTAGGACTTCAACCGGCCTGCACACACCTTGCATGGATCTATGCTATCTCTTCATTTCTATTGGTATGAGCACAAAGATATCTCTCCTGAGCTTTCTGAGATAAAACTCAGAACTTCGTCGATGCACACCTTGTGGATGTTCACTAAACTCTTTGCAGGAATTCTCAAGAAGAGAAACAATTGAAACTCATACTTTCCTTCTCTCAGACTTCATACATTCACCATGAAATCAGAAGGATGTACATAGTATTGAAATAAATGCATAACAAGAAATATAAGCAATTGTATACATACCATTCAACATATGCAAACAATAAGCATAATAACACCATGAACGTGAGTCAAAGCTTTATTATATTAACTCAAGTATTCATGTACATTGGTTCTTCTCAGTGTTCTCACTTTCTACAGCTCTATAGCTTACTCAACTGATACAATTGGGAATATACAATGATATAAGAGAGGGTGTCATTATATCTGGTTTTCCCTCCTACACTATAAGCTATCTAATTAGAATTAAAAACTACAACTACTTTACATTGAATACAAATAAATTCCTCCATATCCGACAGATGAGAGAAATGCTAAAGATCTGTTTACAATCTCCAAAACATAAATGCAAATATGTGTCCCAGCTATTACATTAATGTCTCTTCATTTAAATTTAAAACATTTTCAAAATGTGCGTTGGTGCATATCCAGTTGTCTTCTACCTTTGCGCTTGCTTTGTTGGTTGCTTACGATACTCCTGCATCATACTCCTCTGGCTAGAAAATTCATGAACTCCTATTCATGAGCTCCTACAACATATTTCTGTGTCTTCAGATATCTGCTTCGCTCTCCCAACTGACATCTTCAATAGGATGTCTTTTCCATTTGACCAAATATTCAAAGTATTTTTTCCTTTGCATCTTCTTCCCAACTCTCCGATCAATAATATTTTCCATCTGTGGCCTTTCAGCTATAGGCATATTTTTAACCCATTGGACTTCCTTTTGATCCTCATATCTCCGTGTTTCATTATTTCTGTAAGGATATAGATTGTCTATGTTGAAGATGGGAGATATTCCTACCCCATCTGGTAATTCAATCTCATAAGCATTTTCTTCAAACTTTGTTATGATCTTACATGGTATAATTTTCTTCATCTTCAGTTTATTGTGCATTCCTCTTCAGAACCTTTCTCTTCTAAGATGCACTCAAACCAAATCACCTACTTCAAACTGAAGTTCTCTTCTATGTTGATCTTCTCTGTGCTTTTATTCCTGGTTGGAATTTTGCAATCGCTCATTAATCTTGCTATGGAGTTCTTTCATTCCCGCTGCAAAATCCTTTGGAATAACAGTTCTCAACTCACTCTTCTCTAAGTCTCTCAACTCGAATACTCCTCTAGGATGCATTCCATACATGATCTATAATGCGCTTTGTCCTGTGCTCCTTTTTGGTGAATCATTATCTGCAAATTCTGCTTGTGGCAGAATCTGATCCCACTGACTGTGATGTTCAGCCACCAAACTCCTTAATAAATCTCTCAATATTTAGTTTACTACCTTAGTTTGTCCATCCATATGAGGATGATATGCTGAGGTAAAATATAAATTAGTGCCCATATTTTTCCATAGGGTCCTCCAAAAATGACAAACAAATTTGGTATCCCTGTCCGATACAATACTGTTGGGTAAGCCGTGAAGTCTAAAAACTTCCTTGAAAAACAGATTGCAATGTGAGTTGCATCACTAGTTTTCTGACATGGAATGAAATGTTCCATTTTAGAAAATCTATCGACTACCACAAAGATGGAATCACACCCTCTTTGCATCCTTGGCAGTCCTAACACAAAATCCATAATTACCGCATCCCATGGCCTCTCTGGTACTAGAAATGTCTGATATAACCCTATATTCTATTTCTTTCACTTCACGTGCTGGCAAATTATGAACTTGTTCATGAATTTATTGACATTTGTCCTCATCCCTAGCCAATAGTATGAGCCATTCAATTGTGAAAAATTCTCATCATGGTTGAAATGTCCAGCCAATCCTCCACTATGTTTTTCCTTCAAGAGGTTCTCTCTCATAGAGCATTTCGGTATACACAACTAGTTTCCCCTAAAAAATAGTCCATCCTATATCAAGTATTTAGTCCATTGGCTTCTGTCTCTGAGAACTGGATTCTCACATGCTTCATAAGCATCCTTAAAATCTGAATCATCCCTATACATATCCTTGAGGTTATCGAAACCTAAGGTCTTTACTTTGAACTCCTGCAGAATCAAACATTTCCTGCTCAAAGCATCAACAACTTTGTTAGCAGTTCCAAAAATATGTTTTGTAACAAAAGTAAAATTCTACATGTATTCAACCCATTTTGCATGATTCTGGTTCATTTTCTCCTGTCGAGTTATGAATTGTAAAGCATGGTTATCACTATACAAGACAAACTCTTTTGGAACCAAGTAATGTCTCCATTTCTTCAACGCTTGTATGACTGCATAGAACTCTTTACCTTACATGGAATATTTTAGTTTGGTTTCATTCAGATTCTCACCGAAGTATGCAATCGTCTTGTTGTGTTGACTTAAGACCACTCCAATCACAAATCCACTTGCATCACATCTCACTTGAAATGTCTTGTTGAAATCTGATAGAACCAGAACTAGCTATTCAGTTATCTTATCTTTCAGCAATTTGAAACTTTTTCTCCACTTCTTCTGTCCAATGAAAATATTTATGTCTTTTCCTGACTGTGTCCATCATCAGTGCACATATCCCACTTAAATTTCTGATCAATTTTTATTAAAAAATAGCTAATCCATGTAATCTTCTAACTTTGAAGATACTCTTTGGTCATGGCCAATCCCTGATTTCTTTTATCTTCTCTGGATCCATCCTCAATTCATTTGAAGAGATTAAAAAATCCAAATAAATGAGTTTTATCTTCATGAAAGATGACTTCTTCAAATTGATCAGCAACTACTCTTGCTGTAATCTCCTCATCACTGCAGCTAAATACTCCAGATGTTCTCCTTTAGTCTTACTGAAGATCAATATATCATCAAGATATATGATTACAAACTTTCCTATGAAATCTTTCATGACTTCGTTCATCAGCCTTATAAAAGTACTTGGTGCATTCATCAAACCAAACGGCATGAAAATCCACTCATACAGTCCTTCATTTGTTTTGAATGTTTTCTTCAATTCACCACCTTCCCTCATTCTAATCTGATGATATCTATTTTTCAAATCAATTTTTGAAAAAAAATTTGCTCCACTCAAGCAATCCATCAAGTCATCCATCCTAGGTAAAGGAAATCTATACCTGATGGTGATTTTGTTTATGGCTCTCAAATCTGTACAAATTCTCTAGCCACCGTATTTCTTTGGACTTAACACTATAGGTACAATGCATGGACTCAAGCTTTCTCTAACCAACCCTTTGTCCATCAAATCCTAGACCTGTCTTTTGACTTCTTCATTTTCCTACAGCATCAATCTATACGATGCCTTGTTTGGTAAACTTTCTCCAGGTATAAGATCAATGTGATGACTTATGCTCCTTATGGGAGGAAACAAACAAGGTAATTCATCCACTACTATGTCATTAAATTCCTCTAGTAGTTCTTGAATTTCTTCTGGTAGAACATCTATCTTGGTACTGGTCAAGATGACTCTAGGTTTTCTTACCACAACAAACTGCATGTATTCTTCTTTCTTGACTTCCTCAAGAAGCTCCTTCCCACTCTTGAGAAGTATGGTATTTTTCACCTCTGTTTTCACCTCCTTGTCTTTAATCAACAGCAACATATGCGTTCTACCATTCTTCTCCAAGGTGTATGTGTTATTTCTCCCATCATGAACAACATTTCTGTCATATTTCCATGGTCTCCCCAAAAAAAGATGACACACATCCATGGGAATAACATCACATAACATTTCATCTTTATATTCCCCTATTTTAAATTCAGCTAAACATTATTTAGTGATAGTTACCTGATGTCCTTTTTGTAACCAGGAAACCTTGTATGGTCTCGGATGTGAAATAGTCTCCAATTCTAGGTTCTCCACCATTTCTTTGGATACTAGATTATTTGTGCTCCCACTGTACACTATTACCTTCCATACCTTATCCTTGGTCTTGCAAGCAGTTCTAAACAAACTGTTTCTTGGACTATATTTTCTATCTCCTTCTCTGGATTCAAGAGAATTTTCTGCATCATTAAGGATCTTCCACTTTCTTCATCTTCTGCCTCAACATTTTTCCTTTGCGCTTTAGAAATGTGAGCTTCTCCTCCATCTCTTTTTCTATCGGGACATTCAAAATATTTATGTCCAATCTTTCCATAGACAAAACATTTTACCTCACCTCCTCGGCCTCTTACTCTTCCTCTTCCCATGTAAAAGTGTTTATGTCAGCATACTGTCTCCCCTGTGAACTTCCTCCTCTTTTAGGGTGAGTATGAGGTTTCTTCTCTTCTTCCTTGGGATTCTGAGTTCTATCCTAGGAAATTTCTTTGCCTCTACTCTGAATTCAACCCTGACCTCTTTGACCTTACTTTCGGGTGATTTTGTTTTCAGCCTTCAGGGCCATTTTATAAGCATCTTCGACATTCCTGATTATTACCATGCTCATCTCATCCTAAATTTCATATCTCATGCCATTCAGATATCTATCAACCTTTTCATCATCACTTTCACGATGAACATCTCTGATGTTGAGCCTATAAAATTCCTCAGTATATTCTTTCATTGTCAACCCTTTCTGTCTCAAGTTCTACATTCTTCGAAATAGATTAATCTCGTAATCTCTAGGTATAAACTTGGCTTTCATTTTTGCAACCATCCTATCCCAACTTTTGATTCTTTGCTTTCTTTTACAACGCCTGTCATCCTGCAGCTCTTCCCACCACAATGTTGCATACCCTTTAAGTTTGGTGATGGCATGTTTAACTTTCTTATCTTCCTCAACATCCTCATAGTCGAAGTATTTTTCCAGAGATCTAAACCAATATAACAAATCTTCAATGTCTAAGTTTCCTTCATACATCAGAATGTCTATCTTTGCCCTGGCACCTGTGATTGCAAAAATTCGGAATAAACGTTCTTCTACAGTGTCTTCGAATGCGACTTCTTCCTCAGCTCCAGCCTCATTTTCTCTTTAGAATTCACTAACATCTCCAGAATCAATTGTTCATCTCTATGATGTTTCCATAGCATCCAATTGAGCATGGAGTTCACTCATCTCCCTTTCCACTATTGGATCGGGCATTGGTCTTTCTCTCCTTCTTGGCGGCATTGTTTCAATCCGTTCCCTGCAGAAAAAAGAAAAGAAATTGTAGGTTAGGCTCTTATACCACTTCTGACGCAGCACCCCCTACCTCAACAGGTTCTAGGTGACCTTCTAGTCTTAGGATCATTCCTTATATTCCCCTTGAGTCAACTTGACTCTTTGATTTCCCGCATAAATCTCTAACACACACTGGTGTGCATCCACAGGTCCTTATGAGTTACGCCTATGCAAACAAGCACTAATCACCAAATCTCTCCCTCGTGATCACTGATATGACCACAAACTACACCTGAAAGGGTACTTCGAGTTTCGTGAATTCACAATCCCAGATTTGAGTCTCCCTGACTCGACAATCCCCGAAACCCGAAAAGGCTAACAAGAAATTGATTCCTCCCTTGAATTTACTTTGATGTGACCTTCAAGTATGGTTTGGGCCCCAGTCTTTCGACACTCGGGACTTCGCATATCGACGAACTAAAATGCAACAAGTCCCATCGTCGATAGTCGAAATCATGATATATACTTGCCGCAAATGAACAACTCTATTCTCCTGCGATCTGATGATTTTGACTCTATCTAGACTTTGTGAATCAGGATTCCATGTCTCTCGACTCCAAGTCACAACTTCCTCCACTTCCCAAGATCTGAAATGATGAACTTAAGCACGAGATCAACAATTGCTATTGATCTGGATCCAATGGCCTCTATTCCTCCTGAGCTTCTGAACACTGAATGATCCTCAAACTTATTCTCTTCACTGCTCTGTGAGATCCAATGGACCCCTATAAATCGACACTTCTCCATGAAGCGATTCCACCATCCAATCAGACTTCAGAAAGATTCCTCCCCCCAAGAACTTCGACGTCAACCTTTATGAGTTTTTCTGTCTATTGGGTGTCTTCCACACATGCCTTCCCTTGAAATCTTCAAGGTTCTTCCCCTCCTGGGGTTTCACTCGCAAATTCAAGGATTCAAAAGGTTTTTTGCACACACTCCTTATGGCATTAGCAAATAACCTCATGTTATTTGACCCTTCAACTTTGTGCACTCCTCTGCAACAAAAATCCTTTAAATTTCCCCATGGTTGATAAAGTCTAGGACTTCAACTTTCCTATGCACACTGTGCACGACTCTATGCTATCTTTTCACTTCTATTGGTATGAGCACAACGATATCTCTCCTAAGCTTTTTGAGATAAAAATCATAACTCCATTGACGCACGCCTTGCAGACATTCACTGCACTCTTTGCAGGAATTCTCAAGAAGAGAAACAATTCAAACTCATACTTCCCTTCTCTCAGACTTCATACATTCACCATGAAGTCACAAGCATGTACATAGCATTGAAATAAATGCATAACATAAAATATAAGCAACTGTATACATACCATTGAATAGCTGCAAATAGTAAGCATAATAACACCATGAACGTGACTCAAAGATTTATTATATTAACTCAAGTATTCCTATACATGGGTTCTTCTCTGTGTTCTTACTCTCTACAGCTCTATATCTTATTCAACTGATACAATTGGGAATATACAATGATACAAGCAACGGTGTCTTTCTATCCGGTTTTCCCTCCTACACTACAAGCTATCTAATCAGAATTAAAAACTACAACTACATTACATTCAATACAAATAAATTCCTCCATATCAGACAGATGAGAGAAATTATGAAGATTTGTTTACAATCTCCAAAACGTAAATGTAAATATGTTTCCTATATATTACATTAATGTCTCTTCATTCAAATTTAAAGCATTTTCAAAATATGCGCTAGTGCATATCCAACTATCTTCTACCTTTGTCCTTTCTTTGTTGGCTTCTTACGATGCTCCTGCATCACAATAGTTGTACTAAAAGGGTATTTTTTTATAATACACCTCATGAGAGAACCTCTTCTCTTGACATTATATAACTCATGGTAGGATTAGTAGATCCTACCATATAGGATAGTGACATCAACATTGTATAAATTAGTTAGAAACATGCAATTATTAGAGAGTAATGCACAACAGGTTCATATATATCCACATCATCATGGTGATGTTATCAAGTCATTTTGTTGAGTCATGGACCAATCATAGGTTGCCATATATCATTGATGATGCCATCAATTTAGATTTAAGGAGACAAGTGATACCTTTAGGAGATGACACATGACATTCTTGCACATATGGATTAAAAATATGTCATTCTCCTTTTCATCAAAATATATCTAAGTGTTGACTTCTATATTTGAAGTGAAGTTTAAATGGATTTCATATAAATTTTGTGTCAGTTGAGTTAATCATCCTTCACATATCATGTTTTAGGATTTGGCATGGTTTTCTTCATGGAATTGACACGTCTCTTAATTGAATTTAATAAAATTTTAAGTTTCAACATACATATGGATTCGATACTTTATGTTTTGTAGATTGCATGACCTTTGGAATAGACCCACATTTATTTATAGAGGATTTAATAACACTTTAGGTCTAGAAATAACTAGGTGAATTTAAAATATTGAAACAAATAAAACATAACTTGCATATGTCATTTATAACAAACCATCTTGAAAATTGGTCTCGTTCAATTAGTTTCCTTCCATAAACATATATCCTATACTCTACCATCTGGTATTTTCTTGCCTGTAGACCAAATAATTCTTGTTTTGTAAGCTCAACAAGAAAACAACCTTAAAGTTGAATGAGACTATTTTAGCGCACAATGAATTACATATGGTTAATGATTGTATTTGAATCTCTCACTAGAACCAATGATTGAGCACATGAACCTTTATAAATTTTCAATCCTTTCCAAAGTGCATAAGCTTTTGCTTGGTTGTTGGAAAAAACACCAAGTCCCCATGCAAAAGAAGTTTCAATTGTTCCTCCAGGGTCCATGATGACACCCTCTCCCCTTCCCATCCTAGCCACCCCATATTTTTTACCAATTTACTCACATACCAATGGTGGGCCTTTTTTCCCTCCTTGCATTTCCCCATGATGATCTCTGGAGTATGAAGAAGCAATTCCAAATTTTTGTCGGTTGATTTTGATGGAAAAATAATTGAAGAGGTATGGGATTATGCAATGGTTATCAAGCATCCAAGGACTCCATCAGTTCTCCTAAGCTACATGCTCCATTGGTTCCACTCCAGTTACTAAGCCACATGCTCCATTGGTTCCACTCCAGTTACATGAACACTATCGCATACAAGGCATCCCCAAGTCAAATACATGCCTCCATGAAAGAATCCAAGCTACCCCATGTTTTCTAGGGCTCAATTACTTCCTCTGGAATTTCAATGCTTATTTTCCAATATAGGGCATCCTCCCAAGAAAGAAACCAATATAAATTTGTCCAACATAAATACTGTCCCAATTTATCTAATTATCTCCAACACTCCAAGGAGGAATGTAATGCAAGCATTCAACTAAGGTTAATCAGCCACTAAGTAAGCCACCTCCAATGTGAAAATACATCTCAAACCATCCAAGGGGCAATCATACACCATGTACCTCAAATGTCATGAAGCACCCCCAAACATGGTGTAAGCACTTTCAAAGTAACCTCGAAAGCTAACACAAGCCCTATGACTTTGTTGAACTTGTTAGATAGTTTTCTAAATTGATAATGAGAATGCCTATAACACAACCCCTATGAATTTGTTGAACTTGTTAGATAGTTTGCTAAATTGATAATGAGAATACTTATTTCCTAATTTTTCTTTGATGGAACATCCATAGCTACTTTTACCTATGGAAGAGAATCAATTTAGTGGATGGTCTTTATAGAATCAATACACGTGGTATTATGATATACATTTATCATGAACTTTGATTCAACCTTACTAGTTCCCTTAACTTTTCTTAAGACATGGTTGCTATTTTTCAAGGTGCCCATTGTTAACTAGATTTTCCTATGCTTCTACCAAAATTTTAGAACCTAGACTTAGCAAAATTACAAAGATTCATATCAAACCTAGTGGATATTCATGTTGACCTTCTTATAGAGTTATTTGAATTTCATGGACTCCTATAGAATTTGATCCCAATGATGTCGATCCCAATAACCTTTTTTATTCATGGTGTTTTCCCCCTTGTTTCTATTTGCAATGGGATTTTGGAGACCATGACATCTTTGTATTGAAAAAAGTTCACTTTATTCTACATCAAACCTATATTATTATTTTGAAGAAATACCATAATTGTTTTGAATTATGTCAAAATTATATTTGAGACATTCATATTTATAGTTAAGCCTTTTGTTTATATATTTTCATTGGTATCAAATCCTATGTGTCCATATGTGTATGGATTTATCTCTATACAAATTAAATCCCATATCTAGTCTACTTTGACAAAAGAAAGTGGTTCTTTTTATTTTTGTGAGAGAAGTAGTTGAGTGAATGGATTTTATAGTTATTTCCTTCTACTTATAGGTTTTGTTTGGAATGAAATCTTATATGGCTAGAAGCGTATTTGTTTATGTCTATAAAAGTTAAAAAAAACGTATGCTACTTTGAAAAGAATAGCATACTTCTTTTTATTTGTGTGATATAATAATTTTAGTAGATCATGATATAGTTATTGCCTTGTACTTACTTGAAAGTAAAGATGTAAATCTCTTGTAGAAAACCCATGTTATTGTAGCATGTTTGGATATTCTCATAAATAAACATGTTAGAATACAACTATACATAAACAAAATATATAGCTTCATTAGATTATGAAATGTTAGAGTTAATTTCAAGAGTCATTTGTCATAGATAAAATTTTAGTATCGAAAGAGGGATATGTATATAAATATTGTCATTGTTTTCTATTCATAGTTATTAATATGGTAATGATGATATGCAATTGCCACCTAAAACTATGAAAGCCTTGTGTAGCAAATATTGTACAAAATATGTTGTTCCAAAACTATGTTCCACTCAACGATATCATTATTCTTTTTCACACATACATTCATGGTTACTTATAGATAACATAACTTGTCAATTGTGATTTTTATTCTAGAATGGTGGTTTCCTTAGATCATTATTGTAATTACATTATAAACTTTTGAACAAATAAATGATAAACAAGAAACCAAAAACCTCATGGTTATGTCCAACCTACCACCAAGTTAATGCCCTAAAGTGTAGTCAATGCAATGAGAAATAAGAAAGCTCCATGTTAATGCTACTTGCTACCAATTTTATAGAATCAACTTAATCAACATATTGAATTCAAATGGAAATATGGTTTCTTTGGAGGATTATCATAGTTCTTTGTCGAGAGAAGTAGTTTAGTGAACATTCATTACATTTATTTCCCTTTGGTACTGGAGGATGAATATTTTAGGATCTTATAGAAAATGCATGTTAATGTAGCATGCATGAATTGTACAATTATTTCCATTTGGTACTTGAGCATGAATATTTTAGGATCTTATAGAAAATGCATGTTAATGTAGCATTCATGAATTGTCTTGTAAAACATTGTGTTAGTACTAAATACACTTATGAACATAGATATACATAAAGACAATATATACCTTCAATATTGAGAGCATACAATTAGCTTACCAAATGTTGTTCCTAGTGTCAATATAATTTTCCCATAGATATTGAATACCAAAAAATGAGAAAATCAATAAAGGATGAAATTGTTTTCTATTTATGTTTAGGAACATACTAAAAATAGTGTTCAATTCCCTCCAATCATGAAAACCTTTTGTAGCAAATCATGTACGCAATCTATTGTGTTAGAATTGTGTTCCTTGAAACATCATTATTTTTATGAACTCATACATTCATGCTTACCTATAGCTATAATATCCCCTCAGCTTTCATTTGTATTTTCCAAGGCTTGTTTTATTTCATTAGTCCCTACCCTTTGAGCAACAGGAACTTATAGTAATCGATTTTTCATTGTTGTATTATTATGGCACAGAAACCAAACAACTTAAGAAAAGTTTTAATAGTTTCATGCACATTTCCAAGTCGATTTTGGTTTTTAGGCTAAAGTTTTAATTTGGAGGCCTTATTTGGCCTCTTTTAGAGGCACACTCTTACCATATATTAGCTTAAAATAACTTTCAAGTACATATTTGATCCCATAATGGATTAACATGGATTAATGCTAACTTTCAAGTTAGCATTAATTCCCACGAGATTTCTCTAAAATAAAATTTTATTTATTTCGCCCAAATATATATATATTTTTTTAAATAAATATTTTTCGTCGCAATTTTGACTCACAATAGAAATCCTATGATGAATTTACTGTATAAACCAAGAAAATCTGTCATCACAATTTCGACGACAATAAGAATTCCTGTGACAAATTTGCTATATAAATCAAGAAAAGTTGTCATCGCAATTTCAACAACTATAATAATCATGCGACCAATTTGTTATATAAACCTAGAAAAGTTGTTGTTGCAATTGAGACGGTAATAATAAATCCTACAAAAAAATTGCTATATAAACCAAGAAAAGTTGTCATCGCAATTTCAACGGTAATAAGAAATCCTGTGACAAATTTTCTATATAAACCAAGAAAAGTTGTGGTCACAATTTCGACAACAATAAAAAATCTTGTGACGAATTTGCTATATAGACCACAAAAAATGTCATCATAATTGAGACGAACAATTGGTTTCACATAGTTTGGCTATATTGTTGTATTAGCGACAATATTTTTTTTTTGTCGCAATTGTGATAAGTTCCCTATGATCGTCACTCTTGCGATGTTAATTCAAGTTTGTCGAAATTTCCACGTTCCATGATACGAAGTTTGAGAGACTCAATATTCGTCACAATATCCATGACATAAGGTCACAAGAGCGTCAAAATAGACATCACAAAATGACACAAATTTGCTAGTGGAGTGATGAGCAGTGCGGTATAAGGCTGGGAGGTTCGTGGAAGGTCTACAAGTAGTTGGTGGTGTTATTCTAGTTAAAATATAATTATTAATTTTGTACTTAATTTATATGTGATTCATGTCTGTGTCTTTGAAATCTATCATGTATTCCATTGCAATTATGAATTACTATTAATTCCATTATTTCTGTATGTTATAAGTATTCATGTGATTACTCTGTATTGTTTTGGTTAATTTTCATTAAATATTCATGTTATATATATGTATGATATTGTTCCATGCAGTAGCGTTGCCCAACAATGGAGTTGATGACCAGGGACGTTACAGGTACTATCCGAGAAATATCAGCAATGAAGCTAAAGAAGTGTTATAGGAAGGGATGCCAAATATTTGCATCCCATATGGAGGAAGAATCTAAGGATAAGGTGTCAAATATGGAGGATCATCCAGTCCTGAAATATTTTGAAGATGTGTTCATGGAGGTACTAGGACTACCCCCAAAAAGAGATATTTATTTCTCTATAAATTTGATGCCTGGGGAAGCTCCAATATCAAAGACTCCTTACAGGATGAGTACACCAAAGCTGAAGGATTTGCAAATGAATCTTGAAGAAATTTTAAAGAAGGGGTACATACGCCCAAGCGTGTCACCTTAGGGTGCCCCGGTGTTATTTTTGAAGAGGAAAGATGGAACATTGAGATTGTGCATTGACTTCAGAGAGTTAAATAAAGTAACTATAAAGAACAAATATCCTCTACCAAGGATTGATGATATCTTCAATCAGTTGAAGGATGCAAGGATATTTTCAAAGAGAGATCTCAGGTCAGGATACCATCAGGTGAGGATTAAAGAGGAATACATCAGCAAGACCACCTTCAAGAAAAGGTATGGTCATTGTGAGTTTAGAGTGGTTCCATTTGGGTTATCAAATGCACCAGTTGTTTTCATGTTCTTAATGAACAACGTTTTCGAAGAATATTTAGACAAGTTTGTCACTGTATTTTTGGATGACATCCTTGTATATTCCAAGTCAGAAGAAGAACATGAGAATCATTTGGGGATGGTGTTCCAAGTGCTAAGAGAGCATCAGTTGTATTCCAAATTAATCAAGTGCTCATTTTATCAAAACATAATTCACTATTTGGGGCATATCATATCTGAAGAAGGGATAGCAGTGGACCCTGAAAATATTGAGGCCATTAAAGGGTAGACAACACCTAAGAATGTGAAAAAAATCAAATCCTTCATGGGTCTAGCTAGATACTACAGAAGGTTTATTGTAGGGTTTTCGAGAATAGCTCAACCCATCACTTCCTTACAAAGGAGGCGATGTTTTGTTTTACTTAGCTTGCACTCATAATAGTTATTTTTAGTTAATGATTCATTATAAATAAGTGGATTGACATTTTATAAAAGGTCGATGGTTTTGGAAAAGACCCTCATTTTTTGAATTGTAAAGAATGATTTCCGAACTACCTTAATTGAGAAGTCATGTTTAGGACCAGAGACAAAATTATGTTTTTCATCAAAGGTGTTGAGTGATTCTTTTTGAGGAGGAATTACTTCCAACTTTATTTCATGAATGGATGTTGTAATGAGTAAGAGTTTTTGAATCTGTTGATAAGTTAGTTGTTTCAATATTTTTATAGTTCTTGTCTCCAATGATGAAGGAAAATTGTTGTGTTAAAATGTGATTAATGTTAGAGATAAGGAAACTATTTTTCTTGCCATCATTTTATTGCATGTATGTTTTATTTCGATAATTGTATATTACTCAATAATTGAAATACCAACAAGTTAATGTATTAGTAATAGGATTGTCACATGTGTGAATATCATTGTTTGCATTCTTGAGCACAAGGGTTATCCCAAGTTCATCCTTCTTCATTAGTTAAGATCCCCCCCTTTTTACTAACTGGTTTATACCAACACACATATTTTTATCAAACGCATCTAATAAAGAAAATACAAAAAGAGAATGTTTAAACTGAAGGAGGAACTTTCATAAGAATATATCCTTTAAATCACTACGCAAATCCCATCGATAAATTGGTCACATCGAAATATCTGGAGAACCATTCAACCACCAAATATTGCAGAGTCTAATTTGGCCTCCTTGGCAGGTTCAGTTCCTATTGTTGAGTTAAAGAGATTTATGACCCCTCAACATAATTGGTGCTATAAGAAGGGCCTATTGAATGAATCGCTAATAATATTTATGATATAATATTTCACATAGCCTATAGATTCAAAACAACCCACATTCATGGCTAGTCATTTTCAAGACAACCCACATACACTAAGTACTCCTGAAATAAGTAACTCACCCAAACAAGATGAAGAACATACATTCCCTGAAATTCTTTACGCTCTTCCCCATAAGGATTTGAACCAGTTCAGAAAAATCAAAAGATCTTACGCCTGATAAATTGGATCATTACACTTAGCTTTGTTACTTCTTCGTAGAAAACAAGTAAGGATACCGGTGTTCGACACCCCCAACTAGGTTTTTATTCACATAGAAGAAGACCTGATATATTTTTCCCTCACAAACATTGAATACCCCCTTAATCTGATCCCCGAAACACCAGTTGGTAATGACTCTAAGCCCGACAACTTTGAATATGACAAGGAAGGGTTTAACTCGGATCGCTCAGCTTCGGGGTCAGATGACATGGAGGATAAAAATGATCATAATGAAGAAAGGGGAAACCCACTCAAAATAATCAACCTTGGTTGGCCAGAGATGCTTTCGCAATCCCCAGATGGGTGCATAACCTCCCGCGATATCTAGAAATGTTACTCCCCAATTTTGACCCTGAAACCTCAGGATTGCCTGAAGACCATACTAAGAACGGACTCAAAAGTTTGTGCTATGTTCACTTAAGGTTTTAACATAACTTCAACGTATGTTACAATCTGTTAAATGGAACCAATTTCTATTGAATCAAGTTCATTCAATGTTAGGAATGTTTCTAATCATGGCCTTTAAAAAATCCCAATAATACTTTAACACTTTACCTATATTTCAATACTTGGCCAACACAAAATGAAACAAGGACTAGTAATGTCCTACAATCATAAAGAGTCCACAACACACATGAACACCCGAGGTACCCCAAGGGGGTCATATATATGGTTAAATGTATATTTGATGTGGTAAGTGTATATGTAATAGTGATCATCCTAATAAAGGGGCCACATTTGGAATGTGTGAATATGTATATATAGAGAGATCATGTAGTCAATATTGAGGACATGTAAATTGTATGCATGAATGTTTTGGGATATTTGGAGGAGGTTCTTGTTTATTCATGTAGAATCAAACAGGTACCGCCACATCATCTTGTGTCTATCATGTGGAAATCATCCAAAACCTTCTATCCCTAACTTTACTTTAATTAAAGTAAAGTGATTTTATTAGAGAGTTGAGTTTTATTTAATGAAATGTTTTAATTAACATATGTGAATTAAATAATAGTCTTTGATCTCAAGTGAGGTGAGAAGTAATCTCAATTATCAATCACTTTGGATATTAGGGTTAGGTCATAAATCAATCTTATGAAAGCAAGGCTAGGGTAAACAAGAAGACGCTTTTACATAGATATAGCAAAGAAGGACTTTTTCCATTAAGAACCAAATAACAAAATAACATAAAAAACCTCAGAATAAGTAATCAATGCCTTGACAAAGATATAATTTCATATCATAAGCTCCTTCGAGGGGGAAACCTCCTTATACACCACATAAATTTACAAGTACAAGATGATTCCAAATGAAAAGGTCTCCTTGGTATATATATAGGAGACTGTGAGGTACAATTACAACTAATGGACACAAGCCGACATAAATAAAATAACAATACTAATGTAGTATGCCCCAATAAAGGGGTAATGTGCTACTATTTAGGGTTTAACATGCCCCTCCCCTTCAGATAAGTGTTGTCCACAATGCTTGAGTAATTATGGATGCTTTTGTATAAGAGAATCATCTTCTCAAGTGGAATCTTTAGCAAGTAGTTTCCTCCACTTAATGCAGTACTTTGAAATGGATCTATTCCTCGGCTGGAAAATTCTTGTGGCACTGATAGCTCCAGGTTCTCTTATGAGGGAAGTCGCTCTATGACATGGGGTAAACCAAAAAAGATAGAATGATTGCATAAATAAACTCTAATATCATGTATTCTATATAAATGAAATTCTAACAAGACAAGATCAAGAGCTTACCTTGTCTGGGCGTTCAATGAAGACCATTGTTGATCACGCAACTCAAAGATTTATACCTGGAAGTTGTTCTCAACAACCAATATACACAAGCATATGGTGATAATATATAATGTTAGCATATAAAATAGTATAATCCATTAACATACATGACAAATACACCAATGGAATAACAATTCAAATATTTTCAAGATATCAATTGGATGAGACAAGAGTATTTCTATTAAAATAATCAACAAAATCATACAAGTGACAAACTTTCATGTAGGCACATCTTAGAACCAAGAAACTAAGTCCCGTTCAGTTGGGCCTCCACCACTTCAATCCTCCACCAAAGGAAATCTCATATAAAGGAGAAAATGAGGTTCTCCATCAAAGAAGGAAGAGCTTGGGGGATAAACAATGTGTTCATACTTTAAAGGATAAATGGATGCAGACTCGATGTGAAGTGAAAATTTCTCCAGAGTATCTTTTCTCTCAAAAGATGAATTCTCTCCTCCTCGATGACTTGGATATGGCTCAATTTATAGCCTTCAAATGGAACTGAAGGGTCGAGTCAAAATTTTTCCAGTATATGGAAGGTCAAGGATCATGGATCTCATGACGTGACATGGAAACCCGACACAATTTTTAATTTTGAGCACAAAACCCGATGTAGTGGTGCAACTTGCGTATACTGATCTAAAAATGAAGAAGACTTGAAAAACTTGAAAACTTATTGCAAGTGAAATGTTATGTGTTTAAAGAAATAGGATCAATTTGCAACACATAAATTAAGGATTACTTATGAAAAATACACATAGACATCAGCATAAACATTGAACATAAACACATGTGCACAACAATTGATAAACGAGTTCACCCCTCTTATGGGCTACATCTCCTGGTCCAGCTTCCAATGGATCATTATTATTAATTTCTCAAAAAGTGCTCAAAAACATGTCTTAAAATGCTAAAACTGACAAACTGACTGCTTCAATGGCTTCCCAGCATCCCAAAACCCCTATCTGGGCTCTTTTGGCACCTCAATCGGTCAAAAAATGAAGAAGTTAGGCCTCCTGGAAGTCTCCCTCTTCAAGCTTGTTGTCTCTGGTTCTACAACTCACACCCCTTTTTGAACAAACTTGGCTCACATGCTCTTTTAAGTGTAAAAACCCAGCACTGGGCGCAACCGCGCCAACGGTGCAAACCGTAGGACGGTTAAGGTGCCTCTAGCCCCTAACCGCCTAGGCACCTGGGCATATGGCCATGTGACCTCGCGCTGGGAAAAATGGTGGTTAAACTGTTTGAAAACCATGCAACTTCCGTTTTGGGTCCCGCGCCAACATTTAACACATGGTTACATAGAACCACGGGTCGTGGTTTCAAACCCCACGCATACACATGGTATATATATATAATACATTACAATGCAATGCATTGCAATACAATGCAATACAATGCAATTGCGCACGCGCCAAACGGTCGGGCTATATGTTATATGTTGGGTCATATGTAATACAAACGACCATGGGTCGGGGCTTATCCCCGGCCCGACCCCCCGCCCAATATACAACACATCAAACATAAATAAAATGTTTCCCGTAATGATAACAAGGAACAAACGGTGGTGTAATGGCTAGCGAAGGTTCACGAAGGCGTTAGTGTGGGGGGAGGTCCAGGGGTCGAACCCCGCGGACTCCCAATACAATTTTATACAACCCAATCAATAATAATGAGGGGGACACGTGGCACCCAGGGATTGGGCCACGTGTCCTCATATTACTTTCCACCAACCGGACACGTGTCTCCACCTGATTCGCTAGCAACCAAGCAATAAACAACTACCACGTCATCACCGTACGGACTGTACGGATAGGTATAGTCAGCATCCAAAAATTTTGCCTGTTTGGCTTGGTGAACAGATCGTGATATCTTTTCCATACAGACTCCGTTTGAGAGAGTAAATATACCGCCGGAATCAGGAAGACGAGATGGATGCAATGGCACTATTTTCTTCGCATCCCGAGCACTTTGAAAATTGAGCAAAATTTGATCCCCTGATCACACCTCCCCATTGGGAAGCTTTTGGACCTCCAAAAGACTATCTCAGTCTATGTGAAGATGAGGGTAAAGTTCCCTCACCCTTCCAACCTCAATCCACTTGGCCTTGCTGGGATTTGTCCCTTTAAGACCAACTCACAAATACTCCACATTTCCTCGCTTTGAAGTTCGCATTCTCCTGTCAAGTATGGTGTCTTCCTGCAGTTCTGTTAGATACTCTGGAGAAAAATCATCTATGGAAGGAATCTAAACATGCTCTCCTTGATCATCAATCAATGGAGGCTCATACAACTTCAAATTCTCAAC
>ML783166.1:311685-327045 GCA_009831015.1 Picea engelmannii | reverse complement strand
AAGAATGCTAAATTATGTTATTACTGCTTCAATTTTAGTTACAGAAACTACTCGGTTATATTCCCTCTTATGTAGACTTTTTTTATGTTGTTGCTTTGGTGCAACCCTTTTAATATATATCAGTTCAGTTTGTGTTAAAAAAAGAGAGTATAGTACACTAGTATAAACACGGGTGTATACATTAATATAGATAACATAATATATATATAGATAGATAGATAGATAGATAGATAGATAGAACAAGCACTTAAAGAATAATATATATGACCACATATATAATAGTGTAAAGTATTATGGCATCATAGACATGTGTGTGTACCAATGATATATCAAATAGTATATATTGGTATATACACTAGCATACATATCAACATATATGTATGCCATATATACTATTCTGTATATACTATTAGTATAGTATTCTAGTATATATATCTAGTTTAGTATATTAGTATAGTATATATACTGACATATTATGTCTCTGTGTGTGTGTTGAGATAGTATTGACATAGATATATTCAATATATATGTTGGTATATATATTAGTGTATATGTTGACATAATACTAAACATCATTATAATAGTGTATTATATATGTTAATACATATGTATATGTAGTATTTAGCCTTTGATCTTGCTTGTCTTTTTCCTTATCTTTCCAAGACTTTTAAAAATCTATTTTACATTTGCTCTAGTCATACAAGTATTTATCCTTCTCGATTATCTCTTCAAGAGTCTTAGGTTCATCAAATTGAATTTTATGTTTGTAAAATACAAGCAACACGCTCAAAAATGTTTGTATCTTTTCTTTCTCATTTTTATTATACCTAACTTACCTCGGTAGCTCCAAAAGCCTTATTTTCATATTCTTCCATAGTCATATTTCCTAACTTGAGCTCAAAAAATTCATGCATATTCTTGTCATAGTAAATCCTAGAAAGATATTGTTGTTGAAAATACTGATTGAATTGTTTCTAGGAAATTATCCTCTCATTGATGTGCTTAACTTGCATTAGTTGGTCCCAAGAAATATAATATTTCCCCTCTAGGTTGTATATGGCGATTATGGCTTCTAGATTGGATGAGTAGTTATGCAGCTGAAAGTACTTCCTTATTCCCAACAACCAAGCTTCAATATCCTCTCTCATCTTGTTTTCACCATCAAAAGTTGGTGGCTTGACCTTCCTAAGCTCTCCCTGCAACTGGTTTTGCACATACCCTTCTCCCTTGATGTTTATATGGAGACACGTATGGGCTACTTTGTGACTCTTTGAATGCATATGAATTCCTCATTGAATGCATTGGTGAGTAATTATGCCTTTGAGTTTTGGTAGCACTTCTTGAGTGTTGGGATCTTCCATGGTTTTCTCTTCTTGAATGGAATTTTCCTCCCTCCTCATACCTCAAGATTGATCCATTCTTCATTTGTTTTTGCAAATTATTTAAGCTCTGGAGCTCTAATTTTTCTCTTATTGAGCTTTCAACATCCTTCAATTAGTATCTTTGCACCTTCATATTCAAACTCCTTAAATTTTCGACCAACTCCAATGACTCCATTCTCTTTCTATGCTTGTTAGACTCTATCTCTTCTATGTTGATATTCAGGGTTCTAACTCCTTCGTCGATGATAGGTATTTGTCTATCTTTCATATCTCCTCTTCAACTATATTCTTCAATTGTGTTCTTTAATTATCCTTGTTGTGGCTTTGAACATACAAAAAGTGTGGATACCAATAAAATGTTAGATATGTCTCAATTCCAAGTTTGTAGCATTTTATTTCAAATGTTGGTAAGTATGAACTTCATCAGTTTTATCAAATCAAGGCTACATATCTCTTCTTCTCTCAAGTTTTGAAGAATTATAAAGAAATTCTCTAAGGTGCGGGCCATGAAAACTATTCCTTTCTGAATTATCCTTCCAATGACTACACCCATACCTAAATTGGGCTTCTAAACTTGAAGTTATGGTTCTTTACAATCCTTTCTTCTCATGGACATTTTGTCAAACACTTAACCTCCAATTTGCATTTTCTAAAATTTTAACAGTGCTAACTCTAAAATTCAGTGTTTTCTTCATTGATGCCTCCATAAGCTACTCAAATACTCTAACAACCTTCCAATTGGGTAACTATTATAGCAAGATTTCCCTCACCTCGTGCAAACTTAATCAAAAGGCCTTTTCCATTTCCCTATGTAGACTTGAAGTCCCCTTTTGTTGTTCCCAAAGCTTAAAAACATATTTTCCCACACATACGCGCCCTAACATCTATACAACATGTGTATACGCAGGTTGCATGATTACAACCCACATACATCGAGTTTTGTGCTCAAAATTAAAAAATGGTGCCAGGTTTCCATGTCATGTCACGGGATCCATGATCCTTGACCTTCCATATACTGGAAACATTCTAACTCATCCCTTCAGTTCCATTTGAAGGCTATAAATGGTCCTTATCCAAGCTATGGAGAAGAGAGAAGAATTCAAGTTTGGGAACAAAGTTACTCAGAAGAAATTATTCACTTCATAATGAGTATGCATCCCTTTGTCCTTTTAAGTCTGAACACATTGTTTAGCCCCCAAGCTCTTCCCTATTTGATGGAGAAACTCATTGTCTCTCTTATATGAGCTTGCCTTTGGTGGAGGATTGAAGTGGTGGAGGCCCAGCTAGAAAGGACTTAGTTTCTTGGTTTTGAACGTGCCGACACGGAAGTTTGTGATTCATACACTTTTGTTGATTACATTTTAATAGAAATACTCTTTTCTCATCCAATTAATGTCTTGCAAATATATGAATTGTTATTCCATGGGCGTATTTGTTATGAATATTGATGGATTATGATATTATATGTACTAAATTTATATATCATCACCATATGCTTGTGTATCTTGGTTTTTTAGGACAAGTTACAGGTGTATCGCTTTGAGTCAAGTGCTCAACAGTCGACTTCATCGAATGTTTGGACGAGGTAGCTCTTTATCTTGTCTTGTTAGAATATTTGTTTATATAGCATACTTGAGATTAGAGTTAATTTTTGTAGTCATTTATGTATGTTTTGGTTTACCCCCTGCCATAGAGTGATTTTCCTCATAACAAAATTGGCGACCATACTGGTGATTGAATCTTCTTTTCGAGGTTTGGAGTGCTTTTCTCCTTTGATTTCTCTCATTTATCTTGAGTTTCTTGTTGTTTGATTTCTTGACAACCTCTGTTCATTTTGAGTTTGAGTTTCTTGGCCTTAACCTTAACCTAGCAGTGTTTCAATACATATACACAGTTTTTTCCCTGACATTCGCGTACATACGCTAGTTGTCGTTTTGTAGGAAGCGGATATACGCGATTTTCTTCTGAGCATTTGCATACATCATCCTTTTTTTCTTGATTACTGAGTTTGATGTTTGCTAGGTAAGTTTTGATGGTTGCTGAGTATTCTTAGGTCTCTGCTATGACTGTTAAGTGCCTACAGAGTGATAGGAAACCTTTCTTTGGTTGAATTTTCGGGCGGTTTTTTCTTTCTCATCATCCTTTTCATTGATTGTCCTTGCATCATGGGCTAGGTGTTTTCTCCTTGATATTCTACTTGATTTGTCTCTGGTTACATATAGTAGGGTATTTCTATCAAGTTGTTGTTCAGTCCTTGCATTTTCATTCTTTTATATTGAAAATACAAAAAATATACATTTTGCATTGTTGGCATTTGATCTTTTGGGTTCTTGTCATTGATCTTAGTACATGTGTAGAAAGATTGCATCTTATTTGAAATTGCAGAATTGAATTGAAAGTTGCATTTTTTAAAAGCTTATCATTTGTCGGGAATTGAAGTTAGGACTTTTCATTTTATTCATATTCATTTGTTTTCCTTGTTGAGTCATAACATCATCAGTTTCACAAACACACCTTTTTGAGTAAGCAAAGCCACTAAAAGTAGTGCTGATAAACTTAAAATTGATTAGAAACGATTTTATTTTTCAGGGTGCACAAACTAGCTTAAGATTTAGAGCCTTGGAATAGGATTTTGTGAGTAAACTTCTCCAAGGCTATTAAACTCAACATATGTGTCTGACTAAGGGAGTGGTGAAATCCATTGTATAATTGGTGACGTTAGGAGGCTTCGCTCACACCAAAGTTAAGCACGAGGTCGCGCGAGGTTGGTTGAGGGGATATCCCCCCAATACCTTCTTAGCGTTAGAGATATTTCTGGGGATCTATTCGTATATGGGGGTCTTGCTAGTACCTTTACCTCTGTGAGAGGCGATGCTTTCAAGATTTTGGGCTTTTTTACCATGCCCATACGGTAGACTTGACTTACAATTGTTCTCCTGCGCATTGGTTATATCGTGGTGGCTTAGTTGCTTGACATAGATAGCCACATAGGTTACTTGCAGGGGTTATTCTACAGGTACCCTGGGTCATATAAGGGTCGGACAACACACAACCATTATGGAGGATTACCTCTCCGGAGGGCTTTGACTGACTGGTTGTTAAGCCCATGAGGGCCCTTATAACTGATTATGATGCCTCCAATCTTTTGAAGGGAGTCTTAGGCCCCCCTACCTACTCTAGTGAGGGAGGGCCCTTTTCAGCCACTATATATGGTTTGTGTGCATTGGCCTTTTTTATCTACTTTGGTGTGCTCTTTGATTATTGGTTGGCCTTAGGATTTTGTATTGTGTCGTGAATTTTCATTTCAATGGTTAGTGGAGCCCCCGTGACTACATCAGTTAGCGCTACCCATCCCATGGTCTTTTCTCATTCCATGGGGACGAATCCTTTAATATTTCCAAGTGGTATGTCGAATCATGATACTCAACCAACACCTTGGGACTCTAATCATTTTTATCATGGTATGCCAGACATGTCTTCGCACTTTCCATCCTCTATCTCATCGCGTTATGTGAATCCTATTTTTGGGTCTAGAGGCATGATGCCTCCTTATTCTCCCTTTTCATTTGGTGGGAGTCATATACCTCAACCAACTCTTATGGTAGGAGGTTGGAATCTTCCTTCCTACGAATCCAATCCTAGCTTCACTTTTCTAGGAGCAAGTGCTCAAATGGGCAGTCATTCTACTTATTACACCTTGTCCATCTATCCTTCTTCCGCTATGTCGGTTCCTACGAACGCTTTTCCCATGGAAAACCTCCATCTGTCCTCTAGTGTTCCTTATGGGGGGAGTCGGTTTTATAGTATGGGAAACCCCCTACACGAAGTTCCTTCGTCTGGGAGCAATATATATCCTCACATGAGTAACCCTTTTCATGTCGCTTTCTCTTTGCAAGTGGATTCCTTAGTAATGATGCCTTTACAACCCTTTATGAATCAGTTTGGAGGAGGATACTTTCCTGCCAGACAGGGCCATGGTGTATAGTAGAACCCTTCCCAGTGTACAATTTCTCAAAACCAGTCTTTCCCAGAACGTTGGTCTCAAATTCCGCAACCAACTACCGCCACCAATCCAGTCACTGCAAGTCATACTGGCGTTATATCACCAACCTCTACTAGTCATGTTGGAGATTGGTCAACAACCTATACAAGTCATGTTGAAGACATGCAACCAGTCACTGCAAGTCAAGATGGGGGCATAACTCTAGTCACTGCTAGTCACATTGCACATATATCACCAACCTCTTCTAGTCATGTTGGGGATTCATCACCAACCTATGCTAGTCATGTTGTGGATTCATCGCCAACCACTGCAAGTCATGTTGGAGATATGTTACTAGCCTCTGCAAGTCATGTTGACAGCATGTCACCAGCCACTATAAGTAATGTTGGTGGAATTCATACGATTGTTAAGCCTCGACGTATAAGACGTAAGCCCAAGTTCCTTTGTAGACTTTGCAAAGGAGACCACCTTACTCGTGTGTTCCATGCTACTGTTGTGGTACAAGAAGCGTGGTCCTTGCCTGGGGGCCCTTCGGGTTCTGAGTCATCTTTGGTTTCCCAACATTCTGTTCCTTATTTGGTTGATACAGCGGTCGTGTCGATGCAATCTTCGACTGACACCCCTCTTCTTTTAGGGGGTGATGCGTCTCTTGACCTTGTTGTCTCGCATCATGTTCAACCAATGGTCGTGTCGATGCAATCTTCGGCCGACACCACTCCTATTTTTGGGGGTGGTGCATCTCTTGACCTTGTTGTCGCACATCCTATTCAACCAACGGTTGAAGAAGTGGTCGTGTCGAGGCAATCTTCGGTCAATCCCACTCTTCTCTTGGAGAGTGACAAGTCTAAGGAAGTGACATTGTTGATGCAATCTTCCATCAATCCCACTCTTATTTTGGGGGGTGATGCGTCTTTCGACCATGTCCTTAACATTTATAGTTTTGTACCTTCTGAACAAGGGAGCATTCCACTCTCTTAAAGTATGCTCCCTTCAAGTCCTAGGGTGGTTTCCTTTGACTGGAATGGTCTTGTAGAGCCTCGACTTCCTTCTTCTACACCCTTCTAGATAAGGGGCATTCTTCGATATATTTTAGAAAAGGTAACCTCTGCAAGTATTTTATCCTCCTTGACTTGGAAAGATTTGGGTTTTCCCAAGCTTGTGTCAACTATCTGTGAGTTGTTGAATTTCGATAGAAGTCCTACACGGGAGCCCTGGCCTCCCCCATCATATGTTGCTTAGAACAACATTCACGAGTCTGGTTTAAGCTCCTTTCTGACTCTCTCAAAAAGAGAAAAGATTGCCGAGTGAACTTGTCTCTTTCACGTTCATAAATTGGATTTGAAAGGACATATATTTGGTGTAAGTTTAACCCTTTTTAAAACCAAGTAGTCTGAATTTATGAAAAAATGACATTCTTTGGCGTTAAGTTGTAATTGCATCTCATTCTCTTGCTTGCAGTATTGAAACTATTGTCGGTTCTCGCTTTCGCATAATAATCCTACCACCTCAGCAGTTTGCATCATCAGCCAAGCAAAGCCTTGTTTATATCCTTTGCAGCTTGATACCCTATACCCCAAGAGGAAACATTCCCCTGAGTGTCCATATCCTACATGCACCTCCTTGCATTGAGAATAGGTATGTTCCACTGTTGAAACTAGTTGCTTACTTGCGACACTCGTTTCCTCCTTTGTATCATAGCATTCATTTCACTACAAAAAAATAAAAAATGATGGGCGAGAAAAGAGTATTACTTTATGTTGGCAGCAATCGTGTCGCCTTTGAACAGAGCACAAACTTTTGAGTCCACTTGTCATCAGAATTTTGGGTTTAGCATGACCTTAGGAAGTTGAGCTCGTTACTGAGAGTTTACTCCCCCGACTAGTTACTCTTCCAGTCCCTATGGAGAGTTTGATTGGTGCCTCCTGCATCACAAAGTTTCATCATTGAGTCTATGCTTCCAGAGTCGTCCATATGTCTCATGCTCTTGTTCAAAGGATGTCCATCAGCGCGTGTCATCCATTTCTCAGAACTCTTGACTTTGCATGTCGTCCATACCCTTAGTATGTCTCAGAGTTACACGAAGCTGTAAGTCCTACCATGCACCCTGGTCCTACTTTCCTTATGGGTAGGTAACTTGAACCCAACAATCGACATCTCCTCATTGGTCATTGGCTAGGGGGTTTCCCTTGTGTTTGACGACAAGAAATCTATTCACACATTGAGATTTGTGTAGTGTCTTGGATGCCATTAGCCTTATTGGTGTTTTCCTCACCTTTGTCGACAACTTTCCTCATTGGTTGTTATTCAGAGGATCTTTTTGTGCACTACTTGCATCTGGTGCATGCAAAAGACGCACAGGGTCGTTGGTTCGTGAACATGTTCTTCGTCCAAGTTCCTCTAAATCATCAAGATCCTACTTTGTACCTCATGGTGAATGATGAGAGATGCCTTAATGTTCTCCTTTCAATGGGTCTCCTTCCATCAACTTCAGCCTATCTATTCTGGAAACGAGACCTAGAGTCCTATGAGTACCTAGAGGCTTGCAGTCATAGTGGCAGGTTCTCTCGCCATCGACGGTTGGGAATACATCAATGTCTCTTGATCGATGGATTCTTCAAGTGTTTGACCTCAACACCTTTATTGACACCTGTAAGAATGTACTCGGTGCCTTAATACCTACTTTCATTATCATTAGTTTGTCTCGCGTTTGTTAACGATATACCTCAATGATCGGTAATCAAACGAAGTCTCATTGTGTTTGACCTCAACTCCTTTATTCACATGATGTAGACTTGCACCTTTAGCAGATCGTGTAGAAGACTTGAAGACATTAGTTTATAGTCCCAACTTTCCTGAGTTGTTGCTATCATTCATTGGACCAATACCTATATGACTTCAGTGATCATGGGAGATCAGATTGTACTCCATTGTATACAGATATCTTCAGATTGATTTTGAAACTGGTTTTCATTGGGCCTTGTTCATGACTATAACAGTCTCTGGCATGTATCCACTTTTGTATTTCCTATTCATGGCCATGAACAATTGTTTGGTATATTTCCACATGGATCTGCAGTGTAATTCAAATTGGCAGCCATGTGCACAAAGTCATTGTGGATTGTAATATCGTTATGAGCAACTAGTTCATCCAGCTGGGTCTCCATTACTCCACTTCTGGGAATTATAATGTATTTTGTCCATCGCAGATACTCCTCTGACCTCACACATTAGGGGGCATTTTTTATAGTAAGATTTTCCTCACCTCATGCAAACTTGCTTAGAAGGCCTTTTCCATTTCCCTATGCAGACTTGAAGTCCCCTTTTGCAGTTCCCAGAGCTAAAAAACATATTTTTCCACACATACGCACCCTAACAACTATACAACATGCATATACACAGGTTGCACCATTACAACCCGCGTACATCATGTTTTGTGCTCAAAATTAAAAAATGGTGTTGGGTTTCCATGTCACATCACGGGATCCATGATCCTTGACCTTCCATATACTGGAAACGTTTTGACTCGAACTTTCAGTTCCATTTGAAGGCTATAAATGGGCCTTATCCAAGCTGTGGAGGAGAGAGAAGAATTCAACTTTGAGAACAAAGTTACTCTGGAGAAATTATTCACATCATATTGAGTCTGCATCCCTTTGTCCTTTTAAGTCTGAACACATTGTTCAGCCCCCAAGCTCTTCCCTATTTGATGGAGAACCTCATTGTCTCTCTTATATGAGCTTGCCTTTGGTGGAGGACCAACTAGAAGGGACTTACTTTCTCGGTTCTGAACATGTCGGCACATAAGTTTGTCATTCATACACTTATGTTGATTACATTTTAATAGAAATATTATTTTCTCGTCCAATTAATGTCTTACAAATATATGAATTGTTATTCCATGGGCGTATTTGTTATGAATATTGATGGATTATGCTATTATATCTGCTAACTTTATATATTATCACCATATGCTTGTGTATCTTGGTTGTTGAGGACAAGTTGTAGGTGTATCGCTTTGAGTCAAGTGCTTAACGGTGGACTTCATCGAACATCTGAACGAGGTAGGCTCTTTCTTTTGTCTTGTTAGCATATTTGTTTATATAGCATACTTGAGATTAGAGTTGATCTCTGTAGTCATTTTAATCTGTTGTGGTTTACCCCGTGCCATAGAGTGATTTTCCTCATAACACTCTAAAAAATACAAGCAACAACCAACACACTAAAAAATACAAGCAACACACTCAAAAATATTTGTATGATTTCTTTCTTGTTTTTATTATACCTAACTTACCTCGGTAGCTCCAAAAGCCTTATTTTCATATTCTTCCATAGTCATATTTTCTAACTTGAGCTCGAAAAATTCATGCATCTTCCTGTCATAGTAATGCCTAGAAAGATATTGTTGTTGAAAATACTAATTGAATTGTTTCTAGGAAATTATCCTCTCATTGATGTGCTTAACTTGCATTAGTTGGTCCCAAGAAATAGAATATTTCCCCTCTAGGTTGTATATGGTGATTATGGCTTCTAGATTGGATGAGTAGTTATGCAGCTGAAAGTACTTCCTTATTCCCAACAACCAAGCTTCAATATCCTCTCCCATCTTGTTTTCACCATCAAAAGTTGGTGGCTTGACCTTCCTAAGCTCTCCCTGCAACTGGTTTTGCACATACCCTTCTTCCTTGATGTTTATATGGAGACACTTATGGGCTACTCTGTGACTCTTTAAATGCATATGGGTTTCTCATTGAATGCATTGGTGAGTAATGATGCCTTCGAGTTTCGGTATCACTTCTTGAGTGTTGGGATCTTCCATGGTTTTCTCTTCTTGAATGGAATTTGCCTCCCTCCTCATACCTCGAGACTGATCTATTCTTCATTTGTATTTGCAAATTATTTAAGCTATGGAGCTCTAATTTTTCTCCTAGTGAGCTTTCAGCGTCATCTAATTATTATCTCTACACCTCCATCTTCAAACTCCTTAAAGTTTCGACCAACTCTAATGACTCCATTCTCTTTCCATGCTCGTTAGAATCTATCTCTTCTATGTTGATATTCAGGGCTCTAACTCCTTCGTCGATGATAGGTCTTTGTATATCTTCCATATCTCCTCTTCAACTATATTCTTTCCAACGAGGTACAATTTGTCCAAAAATGATGCTCGGATCTTGAGTTATGACCTCCATAAGTACGTTGCTCAACAATCGTCCATTTAATTCGTGGATCAATCTTAGCCCTTGATTAAAATCCGCCCTCTTTTAATCCCACATGCATTGTGGTGATAAGGAATTTAGTGTTTATATTGTTAAAGTGTCCATATCACTTATGTGAAACAAAGGAGATTATGGAGGTCTTATGTAGCTCTTCATGCCTTAAAAAAATACATATCCTGGTAATATTTTGGTCGCCCAGTAACTGCCCAATCATCGCATAGTCAACTTGGAGATGTGCCCATAAAACTTAGGATAAGAGAAATAATATTAAAATTATATGAGGAGTTTGGTAATATTTTGGTCGCCTAGTCACTGCCCAGTCAACCTGGAGTTGTGCCCATAAAACTTAGGATAAGAGAAATAATATTAAAATAATATGAGGAGTTCGTGGGGTTACATGAATGCGAAGGTAGGTAAGGTGGTAATTAATGGTAAAAAGGGCCGTGAAAATGTCTAAGTATAAGACTATAACTTAGGATAAGAGAAACAAAATTAAAATAATATGAGGAGTTCGTAGAATTATGTGATTGCAAAGGTAGGCAAGGTGGTAATTAAAGGTAAAAAGGGTTGTGAAAATTTCTAAGTATAAGACTATAGACTATAGTGTAATATAAGAATGTATCGGAGGTATGGTGTAACGTACCCGACAACCATATTGAGTCTCGTCACTGCAGGAAATGACTTAGTCTACTAAAAATGAATTAATAATGCCTCAAACATATAACAGAAAACCCAAGGGGCAACAGACCCTTAAAAACTACTGTAAACAACATGCAGATTTATCCATGCATCTACAACATTTACAAATTCATGAATGCATGCAACCCATCAAAACATAACACAACATTCATATACCATTTACACAGTGGAATAACATAAGAACATTATATAAAACACTTTTCTATTAATAATTAACCAATTGGTTGCATACAAAGGATGAACCTCTCAGCCATAAGCATTGTTGTTCATTTTCTCTCAACATCGGGCCACCCACGAGTTGAGACTATGAGTCCACAAGGAGATTTGGCCCACTAGTTGACCACTCTCCACACACAACAAGCCCAAAATCCAGGTTATATTCTCTCAACAATTCCAATCCTCCAACTCTCTCTTTTTCCCCACAACCCACACTACCCAAGGAATGTACCCCCTTCACTGCTCACAATCCCTTAGGCTATATCATTCATTTATTAGGGTCCCTAGTGCACTCGCTTGGCCAGGAATTTATCAGTTGGGAATTCTAGGAACTCACAGTTGCTTCAAGATCTCTCACAGTAGCCTTCACAAGGCTCTTGAGTAATTTCCTCAACAAGAAAATGCACTACAGACTTGCAACCCATTTTTACATGCACACATGCCTCTTTCTCAACATAAAACACATCCAAACAATGACTACCTTCATTATATCATGATCGGTCCTCTTCCCAACCCTATGCTCTTCCTTTGATGCCCAAAAACTGCTTGTGAAAACTGTTCTCCATCAAAAAAAATGACTCTCTAAAACTGCCCCCCTTGGCCATACAAATTTCCTTCCTTTGTTTGCTTGCTTGTCTTGACTTACACTCTTCCCCAAGTTGATTGTACTCATGCCCATGCTCTCCAATAACTATCGGATATGACTCCTCACACTGACCCTCTTATAGGAGTTAAATGATTGGCTTTCAACACACTCCACATCAAATTAGAAGATTGTATACAATGATAATAATTCATGAAAGTGGGTTGGATTGATACCCATGAGTAATCCCCTTTCGACCCCCTCTTTGTTGTGGAATCATATCCCCCCACCATTCTTCATTCCTTTCACGATTAATATTTTTTATTAATCATTTAAACGTACATAATATACAATTGGGCCCCAACCATATCAATCAATACGACTCTTTACCCCAAGCATATCGGCTCACCAGCCTAAATGATAGTTATACAATTACTTTATAATTTGTGGGGATTAAAACTGGGGATGCTACATATGGTAAGAGTCTTAAGAATCACTGTGGACCTGCGGTAGGATTTAATAAGAATGAGGTATGGTAAGAGTCTTAAGAATCATCGCGAACCTACAGTAAGACTTAGTAAGAATGAGTTGTGAAAAATTCTAAGTGTTGGCCGGACATAGGGGCATAGTATATGGAAGTCATAAGGTTGTGAAAAATTCTAAGTGTTGGTGAGATGGAGGAGCACAGTATATGGAAGACTTATAAGCATCATCGACCCATGGAAAGTCATAAGAAGATGAGGTAAGAATTGGTAAAAAAGAGTCGTGAAAATATTCTAAGTATGGGTGCATAATGAAGGTCGCGAAAATCAAGGGTGCATTGTGAGGGCCGCAAAAATGAGGTATAGTCATAAGAAATATCATCGACCCGCGGTAAGTCATAAGAAATATGACTAAGTGGTGGAGAGAGGTTACGTGAAATATGGAAAAGAAAAATTAAACGAATTACGTGAAATATGGAATAGAAAAAAAATTAATTACGTAAAATATGGGAAGGAAAATGGAAAAAGAAATATAAGAAAGGAAAATAGAAAATGGGAAAAAGAAATGAAAATGGAAAGGAAATGGAAAAGAAAATAAAAGAGAATGGAAATAAAAGAAAATGAGAATATGAATGTAGAAATGGTTAAGTAAGGAATGAGAATAGAGAAAAATGGTTAAGTGTAGAATATGGAGTATGGAGAGTAGAGTGGAAGAGGGAAAAATGTTTAAGTATGGAGATGGGGAAGAGATGAAAAGTCTTAAAATGACTAAGTATGAGAAGAGAGGAGAAAGGAGAGGGAAACAGGGGCACAACACTTAGAAAATTTTTCATTCTTCAAAGTTCTTCTTGCAATCTCTCTGTTGGACTTTTGGACAAATTTATGAGTATCTTGGTCATACATAGTTGTATTTTGATTCTGTAAAATGCATGACGAAACTAAGACTGAGGGATACACCATGAGCTAGTGAGCATGCACAAATTATTCCTTCTGATAATTTTCTCTTAAATTCCAAAGAGCGGAAAATTGAGGTGACCAAATTTTCGATCAACACCACTGAATAAAATTTGTGCAAATTTACTAAGGAACCAAACTCAATTGTTTTGTTATTAACTATTTAATATCAGTAGGCATGACACTACTTGTTTTTACAACCTAAATGTAGCATTTCATTATTCATGGAACCATAAATCATAAATGCAGGCTAACATAGGCAACCAAAAGAACAAACTGGAAATTAATTCAACCATGACATAACCATAACAATTCAAAATTAAATCCAATGCAATTCTCGACTACATTTTGGAACACTTCTCTGTCTAAAATTGTCCAACAATTGGATACATAAGAGGGACGATTCACCCAACCATAGGCTCCCTACTGCACTAGTTCTCTCTATAGTAGAGGCCACCCCTGAGTTGAGGCTATGAATCCACAAGGGGCACACTCTTCCTATGGTTGGCTCTAGCTTCTCTTCTCACAACCCAATTCTCAGGCTCACAATCGTTAATTATACTTACAACAATTCCCAATCCATAACCCTCTTCCCCATCAACCTGCACAACCCAAGGAATGGTATCCCCTTCTCTGCTCAGTAGTCCCTCAGACTATCCCACTTCCCTTCAGGGCTCCAACATAGGTTGGCCAGGAAATATCACCACTAGGATTCTAGGGAATTATCACAGGTAGCGAAATTTCTTCAATTACAACCAATATCATTCCATATAGCCACAAATATCTATTAATTCATGGTAATAACTTTCATAGTTCAAATTAAGTACACACACAATAGTTTGCTCTAGTGTAATTTCCCCGATTCCCTAAATGAATGATAGTTTGCAAAGTGGATTCCCATTTTTTGGTGAGTTCGACTCTCTGATAATTGAAAGGTAATTTATCTTCAAACTCCCTTTTTCTAACCTTCAAAATCAAATCCCGACAATAATAATTTGTTTGAATGTTAAAGGGAAAACTTTGAATTGCATGGCATGAAGGGGCACATATCACCTTCATGCACTAATCCCCCCAAGGATTAATTAAACATTGATTAGTTAATAACCAATGGGCATAATTAAGTTTGACAAGGCTTTGAGTTAGCTTCCTTACTAAGGTTCTTTCCTTCGCCTACTAAGCCCCCTTGTCTTTCCCCTCTTATGGAGTTGTAACCCCGTTTCTTTTATCATTCTCTTATGCAATTGGTGATGTACTTTTTTACTAATACTCAATATTTGGTTAAATTACATTATTCAACTTATAGCGATTCACCATGTAAATACACAACATTGAACGAAGAATCAAAACTAGGGTATTACATAATTATTACACATTATTTGTGGGATATTAATTAGCTCATAATGGTTGTTAGGATTAAGCTTAACTCATCTAGATTTAACACATATAAAATGAGCTTCTCACCTCAATTGTAAATCACTCATGTATATAATTCATTCTTGATATTCATTTCAATGGTTATTAGGGTTAAGGTTAACTCATCTAGATCGACGAACGCTAAATGTTCTACGATTTTGAATTTTTTTGGTTTGCCATCACTAAAATCCAGTTATAAAATATTTGTGAAAATTGAAATTTTGGATTGTTAAAATTGTTGTTTTTAATGCAAAATGGATTTATCGCCCTTGAATACCCCAATTGCAACTTGATTTTGCAATGTTCATGTTTGATATTTGCAATTCCATGCATCCAAGATGTTCTTACTCAATTTCAAATAAAAAATACCGATCTCTCTTCCCATTATTTTGAATTGCCAAAAAAAATCAAATTC
>ML783166.1:254253-273438 GCA_009831015.1 Picea engelmannii | reverse complement strand
CTAGGAGGATCAATTTCCTTAGGGGCCTCAACCAAAAAGTGGTCCACTTTTGAACCTTTCTAGCAATAATATTTTCAAGGCTTCAGAGCCTTCTCAAAGAATTCAGGTAAGGATCCACAACATGACGATGCTTAAAGAACCTCCAATGACTTCCTTTGCAATCCAAAATAAGGTCTACAAGGAGACCATTCTACATGATAGCCTCCATGCACATCCTTACACTTGAAAATCCATGAAGCTTTGACAATTCAAGAGTGAGGTAGATAAACCTCCCAATAGAATTCCCAATACCCTCCAAATATTTTGCACCCATATACTCCAATGAAAGGATGGACAACACCAAGGGCCTTCAAAAAATGATCCCTATCCAAGCGATCAATGATATCCAAGATGAAAAACCCTTTTTCCCAGGCGTGGATAACCATGATGTCATTTAGAAGAGACCTCGAAGAATCCAAAACCCACTTATGAAGATATTTTAGAGAGGACCATAACATGTTAGTTTTCTAGTTAAACCCTATAAACAAAATAATCATCTTCCCCTTAAACACAAGTTGGATCCAATGAAACCAAAAGGGTTAGGTATTTCCAACACCTTCTCAACAACAAAGGATGACTTACCATGTCTTGAAAATCCAAAGGCTAAGAGTCCTCCACAAAGATTATGACATTATGACAAAGCCAAGAACAAATGAAAGAACTAGAGATTAATAGGGTTGTATATAAGACGTTATATCCCTACCAATGGCACAACAAGTCATATTGGGTTGAGAGAGACCCTTTAGGTCAAACAAAGAAGTTCATGCCCCAACAAGAGATATGACAAAAAAAACCACACAACATGCCAAAACAATGCCAAAGAAAGAATACAACCCTATCAAGTGGCTTGATCTGGAAGAGACTCATAATCTCACCCTTGAAGAAACCCTAGAGAGAAGGACCAAAATTGTTGGAGGAAAACATCAGTGGCTAGCCATACAAGAAACACTAATGCATGAAAATAAAGAACTATAAGCCATTCTCTCTCCCCCCGACCAACACACACTCACACATATTGAAAGTCCCTCTTCTACACTAAATAGAAGCATCAAGGGGAGTGTAGGGTGAATCACTAAACATAATCACTTCATTCGACTAAGTTGCTATGTCAAGCGAGGTATCCTTTCCTCAAAATAACCCATGTGTTGTACATGGCCCCAATTTCTTATTCATACTACTTAAGGAATTGAATCTTGATGGGTAGCTAATATGCCATTGCCTTCAATATGACCCATTTAACACATCAACCATATATTAAAGTAGTATCATATTTTATAATTGAATGAATTTTCCTCCTCACATCAAACTATGCTTGTAATAGAGACTTATGCTCAATTTGTTCAATGAAGTAGGTAAGATTTAACAATAACTTTGATTTTAATAGATTTTTTGTTTCCCTAACAGTGATATGCCTTTGAGAGAACCACAAAAAATGTTCGTTGCTCTAAACTAAACTTTCTTTTACAATAATTGTATTGATTTTGTCATTACATGACAATTTTCCACGATCAGAGCATTCTTCATGTCCCCTTGGCTCCAATATCCAAAAACAAAATATTTAGACACAAGGCCAACTATACCAAATTTTACAAATAAAGTATATATATACACTAGGCCCATGCGACATAACCCCCTCAAGCCCTCCAAGCAAACATATGGGTACCTACTTCAACAACTCAAAATTTACTTCCTTCATTAAATCAAAGTGCAACTATGAAAGCTCACTAGGCCCAATTCAATTTTTTTGGGTAGGATAAATGTGAAATTACAATGCTACACATCAACATAAAATCTCCTTTCAACAAAATCTTATCAACATTCATCAAAATGTATAACACCAAGGGAATTCTACACCTATTATGTGTAGGCGTAATCATTTAACAATGAATTCCATCAAAACTCATGTCCACTCATTTACATGACATCGGTTCAAATCATTACACACAAAAGATTCCCTATTTGATAGAATTCAAGATTTAAAAACAACATTATAAAATTGGGCATGAACACTTAGCTTAAGCAAAATGTTGTCCTGTAAAACCAATTGCATAGAAGCGATTCACTATCCATCTACAAGAATCTACTATAGATGACACCCCCAAACTAGCTATGTTTCGATAAGGGAAAAGGATACCTATAGGTCCTATCTCAAACTCATCACACCCCATTGTGCATTGAAATCAACCAAAACTAGACACCTACCACTAACTCCCTCAAAGCAAAGACCTCTAGGTATCTCAACCAACAATCAATCAAACATGGACCTCTTCCTCTCAACCATTCACAACACAAGATTAATCCTTTTCCTTCTCTGCTACATAGCCCCTTAAGAAATCCATATTGTTAGGTGCTCCAATGCATGGAAGCACCAAAAGGAGCCAAAGGAAATACATTAGTTGCTACCCATATGGGCAATGCTAATGTACACTGAACACAAATACTTGATTTGAGGGGATGGGGGGTGAACCACTTAACACAAACACTTCATTTGACTAAGTTGTCATATCAAGGGGGTATTCTTCCATCAAAATCTCTTAGAACATGCACATGGCCCTAACTGGTTTAATCATGCCTTTAGGGAAATTAAACCTTAATATATCCTTGACATGCCACCATATTCGATACAATCCTTTTAACATAAACCTTATATAAAAGTAGTCCCATACATTATATCATTGAAAGAAAATGTTTACGCACAACAAATCATGCTTGTAGAAGAGACTAATGCTCAATTTGTTCAATGTAGTAGGTAACATTTAGCAATAACTTTGATTTAAATATGGATTTTTATTTCCCTAGTAGTGGTATGGTTTATAAAATAATCTTTGAGAGCATCGCACCAATGTTCATTAGTTTAAACTCAACTTTGATTTATAATTGTTGTATTGGTTTTGTCGTTACATGATAATTTTCTTGATTGGAGCATTCTTCATGTCCCCTTGCCTCTCACATAAAAAACATATATAAAGAAAGTACATATATCCACTAGGCCATGTGTGTACCCCACCATGCCCTCCCTTTTCACTGATAAACATGTACCCACTTAAATGATTCAAAACTTCCTAATTGATTGAATCATATCACAACTATGAATGTTGACTACATTAATTTTGCGATATCTAATGCATGTTAAATGAAAAATTACAAATTCTATGCATGAACAAAAGTCTCCTTTCAATAAAATATGGTCAACATTCAACAAAATGCATAAGAAGAATGGAATTCTACACCTGTTACATACACATTTAATAATTAAACCATGTCTTCCATCAAAGCTTATGTCTACAATAATTTGCATGTTGGTTAATAGATCATTACATGCAAAATATTTCCCATTCAACAAAATTCAAGATTTAAACACAACGCTCTAACAATGGGCATAAATACTTATCTTAAGTAGAATTTTGTTACAAAAAATCAATTGTGTAGGAGTGATTCACGACCTAGTTATAGGTCTCCATTGTGGATGACAACTCCCAAGCCAAGCTTTGATTCCACTAAGGAAAAGGAGAGCTATAATCTCTATCTCTAACTTAGCCCATTTCACTATGCATTGGACTCGACCAAAACTAGGCCCCTACCATTGATTCTCTAAAAGCAAATACCTTTAGAGATCTCAACTAAAAATCAATCAACCATGGACCTCTTCCTCTTAGAGAATCACACCATAACCTTAGGCATTTTATTACTTTGCTACACAATGCCTCCTAAAATCCATCTAGCAAGTGCTCAACCACAGGAAAGAACAATCCAAGCCACTAAATTGTCTTTGGGAGACTTGGGATGTAGACACTAGCTCATAGATTCCAATGTCAGAGATACACAAGGGTATAGATGTTACTATTCCCCCCCAACCCACTTCTCACTACAACCATAGATCCTTTCTGCTACACCAGTGCACGATTTCCAAATGTAAAACCAAGGTAGTGGAAAAAGAATTGAATGAGGAAGAATAATAACTCTTCATCTCAAAATACACATTATATACCTTTTGGCTTTCAAGATTGTATGTCTTTCAACAAAACCACTAGAGTATGATTTCAACACACAAGATAAAGTGATGGTGAGTTTATAGGATGAAAAGGAAAGTTGTCCTCATAGGTCCCATTTTCCTCTTCCCTCTCATGGAATCATAGTTTGCTTGTGCTCCTCACAAGCATTTTGGACATTTTTCATTATAAACATATTCAATTTACAATACATTTAAGCACCATTGTGCCATCACCACATGGTGTCTAAAAAGGACTAGAAAAACTCAAAGGTCTATGTCCTATCATATGCATCTATCACAATTGTCCATCATGTCTCATCTTTGTCTCAGTTATCCATGTTCCAACCTTTGTATCAAAATTTGCCTTAGTTGTCCATGTTCCAATGCTTGTCTCCATTGTCTACTATCTAGTATTTGTCTTAATCGTCCATGTACCAACACTTGTATCTATTGTCTATATCCCAATGTTTGTCTTAGTTGTCTATGTCCCAACATTTGTCTAAGTTTTTTGTCAAGTCCCCACTTTGTCCAAGTTGTTTGTCACGCCTGTGATGTCCCAACTTTCTCTATGTTGTTTGTCAAATCTTGGCTTTGTCCAAGTTGATTGTTAGGGCCCAACTTTGTCTAAGTTGCTTTTCATGCCCTAGCTTTGTCTAAGTTGTTTTTCATGCCCTAGCTTTGTCTAAGTTGTTTTTCATGTCTAAACTTTGAATAAGTTGTTTGCCATGTCCTAACTTTTATTACAATGTATACCATGTCCTCGCTTTATGCAAATTGTATGTCATGTTTCAACATTATCTAAACTATATATGACTCTCTAATTAAACCTTGACCTTAAATTTTACAATGAAAATTTAATGAGATATATCCTAAAGGTTAAAACCACCAAATTTTATAAAAAATGTAGTACATTAACGAATAGCCCATAAAAACTGTTATAAAGCACACACACATATAAGGGTAACTATAACAAATTTTACAACACACATATACTCAACTATACAAAATGTATCTCAGAAACACACATCTACAAGAAGTCGACATTTACAAGAATGGGAAACAATAAAGACCAACATTACCTAAAAGTATAACGTCGTTAACTCAATTTATATTGCTTCAAGCAACTTGTTTTATATTTAATTTTACTAAATTCTCACCACATGAACATGGTTGTTACAAATTTGTTGAAACCATTTTTTTTTAATCGTCGATTAAATATCCATAAATGGCTATGGCTCATACAACATTCATGCACAGGGCATGTACAACATATATCACAATAATCTCATAGGGTATGTCTCTAGATCGTAGTTGTATACTACTATGAATAGACACAGTTGTGTTCTATTGGATGGCACTATTCTGATTGCCATGGACACTATCTAGTTGGATAGTGATGATGATGCTACCAGTTGAATGATATGTTTGTGTTCAAGACCATTGCCTTTTATACCTCCCTAGCTAGGAGGGAGTGTTGATATTATGGTAGCTATGGGAGGTATTAACCTCCACTTGTAACCATTGACGAGACTAGAATATTCGAGGAAGTAAGAAACCCTAAAGCATTGGACATAACCCTAGAAGACAAGTCGGATAAAGGAGATATTTAATATTGATTTTTTAGCCTCCGAAATGAGAATTCGGCCTAGATAGCTAAGGACGAGCAGTATAAATACAGGACACCAGAGCTCATTTGGAAGACACATCTCACAATTGCAGAAATTTAAGGCTGCACACTGCAAAAATTTTAGTAGTGCGCTAGTCTGGAGAGTAGCTGCAACTGCAATTACTGCAACCTGTAATTTCGGTCTTTCTGGGTTGGAATTTTTTATCAGTCTTGGTTATCCTTGCTTGGTGCATTATCCTTGGTTGGCTATTGATTTTCTACCAGAATTATTCTCTGTCAAGGTTAAGGTGATTGGGGGTGGCATTTGTGCCTATGGTTGGGTGACAATATTCCTATATTGTCTATGGTTAAACGAACACACCCACTTTTCTAACAGGTTATGGGACCACACCTCCTTCATTCAGTCTAACCATTGGAAGGAAGCTAAGCCATAAGATTATTAGGCTCGTTAGAGAACTGTCGCTAGGGTTTCTAGCAGGTGCAGTTACTGAAGCATTGTCGCTAGGGTTACTAGCAGGTGCAGTTGCAAAACCCTAAAACCTCTTGCCCAACACCTTATGATGGAACACCTTACTCAAGGAGAGGATATTCTAGTGCGCCTAAGTCCAGCGCATCTATTGGCACTCTCAGAAGGCAAAAACGTCAAGGTTGAGATCCTGGGTCAAAGTCAAAGTTTGACCAGCTATCAGTCAACAAAAATCATGAATGAAAAGATGGATCGTCTACACTATTCAACTCTTACAGGAGCTCTTGAAGATGACATGTGGATAATTGACAGTGGAGCTTCCAGGCATATGACAAGAGACCAGGTCAGACTCTCCAGTCTAAATAAAAAGAAGACATCCTACAAGGTAGAACTTGGAGATAAGAACACCTATCTAGTCGAAGGAATTGGTAAAACCTTCATCAAATTGAAAACATGTAACAATGTTCATTTGAGCAATGTTTTATATGTACCTGGTTTAGAAAAAAATCTTGTATCTATATCTTTCCTAAAAGACAAAGAAAATAGAATAGCCTTTGTAGATGGTAAAGTACTATCTTGGTTTAGAGGCTCCAACATAGATAATGCTAGAGTTATTGGAACTCACAAAGGAATACTATACAAACTACTAGAACATAATGATGAAGCTCTTATACATGATGAAGTCAATCCTAGTGAACTTTGGCACATAAGGTTTGCTCATCTTAACTATCAAGCATTACCTTTCCTAAAAAAGATAGTTGAAGGAATACCAAAACTACAATCTACACATGAAGGAATTTGCAGAGGATGTGCTCTTGGTAAAAATGTTAAGAAGCCATTCTCAAACAACAATAATAGATCTAAGGAAATCCTAGATCTAATACATTCAGATGTTTGCGGTCCAATGCCAGTCAAATCTCTAGGGGTTCCCTTTATTATGTAATCTTCATAGATGATTACTCAAGAAAGACTTGGTTGTATTTCCTGAAGGCAAAGGATGAAGTTTTCAACAAGTTTCAAGAATTCAAAGTAGAAATAGAAAACCTCACAAGCAAGAAAATCAAGATTTTGAGAACAGATAATGGAGGATAATACACATCCAAGGATTTTGTTGTCTTTTGCAAATAAACAAGGATTAGGAGGGAGCTAACCGTTCCTCATAATCCTCAACAAAATGGTGTAGCAAAAAGGAAGAATAGATCCATTGAGGAAACCGTGAAGGCACTAATGAATGATCGAGGTTTGTCCATGTATTTATGGGGAGAAGCAATCATGGAAACATATATGTTCAGAATAGAAGTCCCCACCGCATATTGAAGGATATGACTCCAGAAGAAGCCTTCTCAGGAAAAAAAACCCAATGTGAAAGACTTAAGAATATTTGGGTGCCCTGTTTACATTCATATCTCCAAAGATAAAAGGAAGAAACTAGAACCCTCATGAAAGAAGGGCATATTTGTTGGATGCAATGAATCATCCAAAGCCTACAAAATCTATATCCTAGAACAACATAAGGTTGAAGTCAACAGAGACGTGATCTTCAATGAGAAGATGGCTTTCAAGAAATCTATAGAAGAATCCATAGAAGAAGAAGAATATGAAGATCTTAAAGAAGAAAGTACCTATCTTCCAAAAAGTCAGAATGAATAACCATAACAACTTGATCATCCGATGCAACCATGTGAACCTACTGAATCAGTCACTGTACCCAAAACTAGAAAACGTCCAGCTTGGGTTGAAGCTACCCTACAAGAAGCATAAATACTCAAAGCCCCAAGTGGCACCTTTAGAGAAAGAAAAAAGCCCAACATATTCTCTAGCTATGCAACATGTATGACAAATCTCATAAATGAAGAACCCACCACATTTGAAGAAGAAACTTAGAAGAAACGATGGAAAGAAGCCATGACATAAGAACACCAGTCCATCATGAAAAATGACATATGGGAAATCAAGCCTAGACCCAAAGAAAAATCAGTGGTAACGTCAAAATGGGTCTATAAGATCAAACATCCAACAGACAAAAGCGTGGATTAATACAAGGTAAGGTTCGTAGCTAGAGGGTTCTCTCAGAAGGAGGGAGAAGATTATGACGAAACCTTTGCTCATGTTTCCAAATATACTTCTATTAGAGCCATTGTATTTCTTGCTGCCTCCATGGGATGGAGTCTACATCAGATGGATGTAAATACAATTTTTCTCAATGGAGCAATTGAAGAAGAAGTATATATTGAACAACCTCAAGGATTTGAAGTACATTCCATAGATACTCATGTTTGCAGATTAAAGAAATCCTTGTATGGACTCAAACAAGCTCGAAGAGCTTGGTATGCGAGAAAAGACAACTACTTAATAAGACTTGGTTTCTCTAAGATTCATGCAGATCCAAATCTCTACTACAAAGTTGTGAACAATGCACCTGTGATTCTACTACTATATGTCGATGACTTATTCTTGACAGGTGTAGAGTCTCTCATCACCCACTGTAAGAAGGAACTAGCTTCTGAGTTTGATATGAAAGATCTCGATCTCATGCACTATTACTTGGGACTAGAAGTATGACAAAAGCATGGTGAAGTCTTCCTTGGACAAGGAAAGTATGTAGTAAAGATTCTTCATAAATTTGGAATGAAGGATTGCAAATCCATGCCCACTCCTATGACCACACATATAAGAAAAGTAAGACTTAGATTTTGATCCAGTAGACCCGTCCTTATATCGAACATTGATTGGGTCGTCGATGTATCTAGTAAATACTCGACCATATATTTGCTTTGTTGTAAACACCTTAAGCTAGTTCCAGGTGGAACCTAGACATGAGCATTGGATAGCTGCAAAGCATGTTCTAAGATATATTCATGGGACACTAAACTATGGTTTAAGATACACCTCATCCAATGATATATAACTTCATGGATTCACATATTCATATTGGGCAGCGAGTGCAGAAGACATAAGGAGTACTTCAAGGATGTGTTTCATCTTGGGCTCTGCTATGATATCATGGGCCAACAGGAAACAAAATTATGTCACACAACACAACAAAAGAAGAATATATCGCAACATGTGAGGCATGTACCGAAGTAGTATGGTTGATGAAGTTGATTTCTGGATTATTTGATCAGGTACCATATTCGACCGTAATACACTGTGACAATCAGAGTTGTATAAGGCTATCCAAACACCCAGTGTTTCATGACCGGTCGAATCATATTGAGATCAAATACTACTTTCTTCATGATAAAGTCCAGGAAGGAGAAGTAAAACTCCAGTATATCTCCACAGATGAGCATGTAGCATACATTTTGACAAAGCCTTTGTCTAGGATATAGTTTGCATACTTAAGGGACAAGTTGGGGCTTGTGGAGATAACTCCCTTAGCTGAAAGGGAAGAGATGGCTCCCCAGGTTGGGAGGGAGCACATATATATATTATTGATTCATGGACAATCATTTTCCATTTTGGAAAATGGTCCAGGTTGGGCATTTCCTTTCTAGTTCGAAAAGTGGTTTGAGATTTCTGACGGACAAGCATTTTCTAGTTCGAAAAATGGTCCAGATCGGACAGTCATTTTCAAAATGAAAATGGTCCAATAGATTGTTGATGTACCATAGACAACGATTCCCCTTGTGGCCAGTGTGGGGCAATGGTCTAGGAAAATCATTCTTCTTGGTAGTCACTCTAAATAGTGGTCAAGAAGAATGGTCCACCTCGTTGGGCAGTCATTCTTTCGAAGTTCACAATTGTGAGCAGTTTCAAAGAGTGGTCCATTTTGGAGGTTGGTGCATGACARTAATTTCCTTAGGAAATGGTCCTGACAGTCATTCCCTAGGGAAGACTCATTCTCTCCAAGTTGCACTATGATTAGTGCCAGAGGAATGGCCCAGTTAGGCGAATGGTCCAGGTTCAACAATCAGGGACAAACATTCCCTAGGGYATACTCATTCTCTCCAGGTTAAACTATGAYTAGTGACRGAGGAATGGCCCAATTAGGTGAATGGTCCAGGCTYAGAAATTAGGGACAATTATTCTTCTATGCTTAAGAAGAAAAGTCTAGATAGCACATGGCCGATGTTTTACCTTCTGAGGGCAGATGCTCTTCCAGATCTCACAGATGTGAGTGGAAGATTGGCCCAAATGACTSAATTTGTATCATGATATTGTTTTTGATATCATATGATATGATTGTTATGGAGATTGTATGTCTCTAGATAGTAGTTGTATACTACTATGAATAGACACAATTGTGTTCTATTGGATGGAATTGTTCTGATTTCCATGTAGACTATCTAGTTGGATAGTGATGATGATGCTACCGGGTGAATGGTCTCTTTGTGCTCAAGACCATTGCCTTTTATACCTCTCTAGATAGGAGGGAGTGTTGATATTATGGTAGCCACGTGAGGTATTAACCTCCACTTGTAACCATTGACGAGACTCGAATATTCCAGGAAGCAAGAAGAAACCCTAAATCATTGAACATAACCCTAGATGACAAATCGACTAAAGGAAATATTTAATATTGAGTTTTTAGACTCTAGAATGAGAAGTCGGCCCAGACAACTAAGGAGGAGCAATATAAATATAGAACGCCAAAGCTCATTTGGAAGATTCAACTCACAAATGAAAAAATTTAAGGGTGCGCACTGCAGAAATTTTAGTAGTGCACAAGTCTGGAGAGTAGTTGCAACTTCAGTTACTACAACCTGTAATTTCGGTCTTTCTGGGTTGGACTTTTTTATCAGTCTTGGTTATCCTTGCTTGGTGCATTAGCCTTGGTTGGCTATTGATTTGTTACTGAAATTCTTCTCTGTCAAGGTTAAGGTGCTCGGGGGTGGCATTTGTGCCTATGGTTGGGTGATAATATTGCTTTATTGTTTATGGTTAAACGAGCACAACCACTTTTCTAACAATATTTAGTTAATAACCCTTATCAATGCCAAGGGGAATAAGACCACGTTATCGTCTAAGGAAATATATCTAGATGTTATAAGAACCTTATATGGCTATTGACTGACTATTTATATACCTCTCTCCATGCTATCTATATATCTCTCTCTAATGTTAATCTCGATCATATATATATATATATATATATCAAATAAAAAAAAACATTTACATCTATAAGTTTGGTTTAGTGGTAAGCAACGAGGTGGTTGAGCTTGGTGTTACTACAAAGATCCAAGCTCAAAACAACCCAAGCGAGTTTGAATGAAGCTAGGTGCAAGCTCTAGGTGATTTTTACAGGATAAAGACACCCTTCATAATGCAACAACTTAGCTAAATGGATAATTGTAACTTTCTATAAGCAATATCTTCCTTAAAAAAAAAAAATATTTGCCAATTTTTATTTGATTAGACCATAAATAAAATGATATATGAAAGTTTATAAATGGTTCAATAATCTTTCTTTCCTATCACCCTCCATTCCATAGCCATATGGAAATGTCAACCAAAATGATGAAACATTGAATCTCAGAGTATCTTTGCTATCACAACTCTGGAATTCATGTTGGTGTAGTGAGACCCACCTTCAAATGCTATGTGCTAAGCCCCAAGGGGCATCATGTTATATCATTCCCATGATAGAATTTGAACTAGTGTAAATTGCATCTAGGAAGATCAGGAAGGCTAAGACATTCAATTCCATCATAATGAAGGATGTGCTTGACAACTATGTTTATGTCCATATTGATATCTACAAGAGGTCATAACTACTACATATCAATGTCTTGTTACTATTGGTTGTCGATGTCCTACAATCTCAACTCTGTTTTTAGTCTTCATTTCTCTCAATCCTGGCAAAAGCATCCATAAATTCAATGCCCCATTTTTCATCCTCAACATATTTTGTAGTTAAAAAGTTCTCCAATATAGAGAATTGATTATCTATACTCTCTTGTGAATTTCCCCTCATGTTAATCAAGCTTCCATATCTCTTGTGACACATTAGACATCCATTTCCACTTCGAAGACATTCTTCTTGCCCTTGGTGTGGCTACAGTCCTCAAGAGTAGAGATAGAGGGCCCAATAACCAACCATGATTCCCTTTCCATCTCTTTTATATATTGGATATGTTAACATAGAGGTACATTTGATTATATTCAGTACCACAATACAAGGTTGTAGCAACTTGTTTTTCATCCCACATGGAAGGAAAATTACATTTGGGACACATGACCCTTGGCTATATCCTCTTTTGCATCTCATCGATGTTTCTCGCATCCCATTTGCATCCAATTTTATGTTTCAATGTGTCCTAATGTGTCCATAGCATCCTTACCTATGTACCAACGCCGATTTTGTGTCTTAATAATTTCTCCTTTGCATTACAAACTTTTCTCCTCATTGTGAGCTTTCCAACAAGCTATTGTGTGCCCAAATTCACATTCGTATGCAAGAGTCATGGTCTCAAGAAGTTCATTGCTTCTTTTACAACTTGACACACATGGCTCTTGACATTCTAACTTCTAGTCTCTTCACCTTCTTGTCTTTACATTTTTGTTGCATTTTGTAATATATAGATGCATCGACCTCTTGTCAGGGGCTTGGAAAATTGATGAAAGTTGTGCCATACATCTCTTCAAAGAGATTGCTACTAGTATATATGTGTGTCACTTAAGTGCCTCACGTATGGCGTGTTTCTCAAGTGCATTGCTTATGGTGTATGAGTGGATGGTTTATGTGTCCCTTAAGTGATTTTTTTATGCGATCACTTACAATGAGTGAATGGGCCACTTAAGCTTGCCACTTAGTTGCATCGCTTATGGTGTGATGTTGCTTATGTGTGTCACTTAACCACATCACTTATGTGCATTGAGTGAGTCCATGTACAATATAACCTACACACTTAATTCTACATGCACATAAGGGTCAAACCGTGAATATGAGTCCCACTTTTTGGCAAAGGGATGAGTGGAGGATTGAGTTGCACAAAGCCCCTATCGAGCATAGAGTGAACCCTTTATTGAGGGTTTGGTCAACACGGATACTCAAGGGCTTATAAACCCATGATTGAAGATTTTTTAAAAGCTTGACCCATGGTTTAGAAACCCTTGATTGAGGGTTTAGGCATGACCAAGGCTCTACAAGTCAACCCCTTTTACAAGTGTCTCAAGCAACTTCAACATCTAAGAGGTCAAAACATTGTAATCTTCCACATCAAGTGGCAAACTTCATACCTATGAATTAAAAATTGAATCATCTTTCAAATAGATGATGATTTTTCCACTTTTGTTTTCAATGTATGTATTTAATTATTTGTTTTCTAAAACTTATATACATTTTTTCTCTAGTTAAAATCATACAAAAGAAACATGAATATCTTAACAATTATGGAACCAAAATATTAGCAAAAATATTTTGGATACAATGATAATTTACTTTTCAAACAAGTTTTTTATTTTATTTTACATAAATTAAAGAAGAGAAATTTATCATGGACAAAGTTATAAAAAAACCAACTTAAATCTTAAATCTTAATTTGTAATCTTAAATCTTAATTTGTGGAATATTAAATTAAAAAAACTAAAATTAAAAAAATATATATATTAAAAAAATTACAATAAAATACATTTCATGTATATCATGATTATCTTTTTTTTCTTCTAAAATTATATATTTGACAATGAAATAATCACGGTTTTTTTTTTCTAAAATTATATATTTGACAATGAAATAATCACGGTAAACAAAAGTGATTCATTATCTTTTTAAAAAATTCACAATAATAAATACATAATTATAAAGAAATTTGACATATCAAATGCCAATATTTAAAAGAAAAAAATAAAAAAAATATTAAAAAGTTAATGAAATTTCCTACAAATTGTTTTCAGTGCACAACGAAGTTTTAAAGGTAATAACACATTTCGAGAACTTAGATTTTAAAACCCTGTAAAATTGGAAATTTTCATTGCATAGAAAATTAGACAAATTCATGCGTTCACTCATAAGAGACAAACTTAAAGAGAATTATGTGTGTTGTTTATGTGCATTTCTGACAATGCATTATGGTGTGTGTGGGTCAGTTATTGGTGTCATTTATGGTCTAATGTATGTTCCTTATGTTTGTCATTTATGGTGCATCACTTAAGTGCATTTCTTATGTGTATGACATAAATGCATCACTTATGTGTATTGCTTATGGTGTGTGAGTGAGTCACTCCTCACCTATACACCAAAACTCTGCATGCACATAAGTGACACACTTAAGACACTCATGAGAGAATAAATTGTTAATAACAATTATGTGCATCACTTATGTCAACAACTTATGTGTGATGCATGGTTTGGACTTTTTCCAGATCACGGGGAAAGTGATTTCATACTATCCATGTTGCACAACTCATTAAGAACTTTTCGACAAGGTAACATGTGCCTTGAGCAAAGTTCAGAGTGAAATATTATGGTCTTGAGAAGTTGATGTGTTATTTCAACTATTTAAATTACGTAATAATAAAAATAATATTTACTCTATTACTTACCAATTGTAATAGGATAATTAATAAGTCACTAAGATAGTAACTAATACATGACAAGATTGAATCCATAACGAGACACACAACATTGAAAAAAAGATGCATGACATTGAAACGAGACACACAACACCTTTTGGCATCCCATAATTGAGCCTCAGATTGATAATGACACACAACATTGAAATGGGATGCAGAATACTTTTTGGCATCCCATAATTGTGACTCAATTAGAATGCGAGGTAAGCAAAAAGCAAACAATGTTACTAGGGTTATTTGAGATGCAAAAATGACAAAAAAATAATAATTGAGCATGGATATAGAACACAAATCAAACACATGGAATGCACAAACTCAAAATTTGGACAAAAAAATGTAAACACAAAAACAAGATGCAAATTAAACACAAAATGAAATACCACAAAAAAATGTCCCTTTTTGCATTCTAAAATCTCAAGGAAAAAAATACATTAATTTCAAACACAAAATAAAATGCCACAACTCTATTTTACAGAAGTACTTATATGACTATGTAACAAATTAGAGAGTAATTTATTAACTCTATTTTACAGAAGTACTTATATGACTTACAAATCCATACAGAAGTACTTATATGACTATGTAACAAATTAGAGAGTAATTTATTAACTCTATTTTACAGAAGTACTTATATGACTTACAAATCCATACAGAAGTACTCATATCATACAACTCCACACCCGCTTATTGTGATTCTATACAAGAGTCCATATAAATCATGTATCGATTCGAATAAACAACTCTGTGATTTGCAAATTTGCAAGAAGATTTTGGTAGACAGATAAAAACTTCAAGAACCTCTTGAATAAATCTTCATTAAGATAACATAATCATGCAAACGGATTTTGGATGATCAAATCTTCATTAAGACAACATAATTATGGAAATGGATTTTGGATATAGGTAGAACATTGGTCAGATCCAATGAAAAACGAACTCTAAATAAAATTACAGGGATTACACAACCGTTGTAAAGGCAACACAAAAATCAAGGTTAGTTGAAGTGAGGCTGTGATACCAAACTATTCCAAACATACAACAAAAGAATGATCACAAGAGAGATTAAGCTCTCAACAAATTTCTATCTTTCACTGTATTACTCAAGGATATATATATATATATATATGAGATTGAAAACTAAAATAGAATCCAAATTATTATAAACTGGGCTAGATTACCTTTCCTGGAACAAGACACTAAAAGTAATAAGAGACAACAAACTAAACACATCTATCTCATGATTGCTGAACATTTATCCCACCAGGAAAAAATGATGAATTTAATCAGCATTATAACATGTAAAAGCTATAAATAACACATTAAGAATTTGGTGACAACTTTATAACACCACTTTTTGTTAAGGGTAATTTTTTGTTTTTTAAGTAAAGTACAAGAACACTGTTATTTTTCAAGATTGTGTTAAGAGGTGCATTTTACAGTTTAATATGAGTGAGATGTGTAATGTCTATCATCAATGCTACATAGACATGTGGTATTTAAAAATGATAAACAAAATAATAACAAAAAATAATTTTTTGAACATCTACCCTAAGTAAAAAGCTAAAACGCATACATATAATCATGATGATTAATGTCCGTTAAGACTAACTTTGATATATTGGACCTTAAAAAAATGGTAAGGAACTACTTGAATTACTTTATAATTTTATTTTTATGCTTGAAAAGAATTGAGAAAAGTTTTCCTATATCTCCATACTTTTGATGAGTAAGGTTAGGAAGGTTAGTATTGTTACAAATATTTTGAAATTGAAATTTAACTAGAGCATATGCATGACCTTTCAAGAGAAAATGTTTTTCATCCTCCACCTTCTTAGTATCGCAAAGATGACAAATTCTTTCATCCCACAATGTTTTAGGAATTGTCTAACACCCTATTTCACTATGGAGCTCTAGAAAGATCATTATTATTTTAACAATGCTGATTTTCTTCTTCACCCTAGTTAAAATAGAAAGATACTTTTGATCTTCTATATTATGGTTAATGAGAGCCTTAGGAAGCCACAAGTGACTAGAGTTTAAAACAATCTTACAAAGCCTCTTTTCTTTCATGTTAGTTATCCTATGCTTGTACATCAGGTATCTAATCATAGCCATACTCTCAATGGAGGAAGACCCTGCTTCTATGAAGATGATAGAATATGAAATAATGCTTTTAATTTGAAGAATATAAATTATAAAACACTTTTGGATTTGTTTGATCTTTCTCCACAATTCTCTGGAGATGCCCCAAATTTCACATCCACATAAGACAAAACAAATGACAAAAGTCTCAAAGAGGAGTTTCTTTTTTTCCCACAACCAGAAGTTCGTTGACTTGCAATTATTTTCAAGACCAAAGTATACTTTCCAGCCTCCATTAATCCTTTTCTCAATTCTATAGTTCCAATTAAGCTTGTGATGAAGGTCGACTCTAAGATGTTTGTATGAAGTAACTCCTTTAAGTTGTTATTTTCATACACAAAATTAGCATAAGTGATCTTTTTAGATTTGTCAATCATAACCTTTGTTTTGTTAGTGCTCACTATCATATCTGTGCTAGAACATAAATCCTTAAAAATTCTTAACTGCTTATCGAGATCATAGGGACACCTCGCCATAAGAAGAAAATCATTAGTGTAAAGAAGAAGAATGATGATTATTCCTTCTAAAGTAGTGCCAACACAACTTGGTTCTTCCAAACATACCTCTAACTTGTCAACATAAGTGCTAAAAAGAGTGGGGAACACGGGACATCCTCACTTAAATCCTATATTACATTTAATTTCTTTTGACTAACCCTCGATGTTCTTGAACCTAGCAATAACCTTCTTGTACAACCTTATTGCAACAACTCTCAACTCAAGTGGATCCTTTAACTCTTCAAATCTATTCCAAAGGTTGATTATGGGCACCATGTCAAACACTTTCCTAAAGTCAACAAACCAACACAAAAGATTGGTTTTATTATTATTACATTCCTTTGCGATGATCTTGAGCACAACTAGGTGGTTCACAATGAAATGATAGCTTCTAAAACCAACCTAACCCTTAGCCCATTTTTCTTGACTTTCTAACCATATGTTAATCTTCTATTCTAAAATAATTCCATATAAAACCCTTTTTGACTACTACATTGAAGAGCTTGTGAATGTGAGCAGCAAGGACATGGACTCCAATTTTAGAATTTCAGCTTGATGACCTTCGATGTCCCTAGCTTTCCCTTTTGCAAGTCGTTTATTCCTAAACTCTATATATTCTAAAGTAAAAGCCTCTCTCTTTGTAAAGGGTTTGAATGTTAGGAGACTAATTAAGATTCTTAAGGTATGAATTCCAATCCCTTGAGGGAATCATTTTATTTTCTTTGGTTTTACACGTTAGAATTTTCCTCCACAACTTTTTAGGATCAACTTTGGGAAGGTGTGAAAACTTCTATTGCTTTCTATTTGTATATTTTTTTATTTATTTATTTTTAAAGTAGGACTTTGTAACTATTTATCTTATTAGCATACAAGGACTTGTCAAAGACTTCCCTTATGGATTTTCTAGAAATTTACACTATTTATCATACCAAGGTTTGGTCATTATATTCTTTCTTTTGTGCAAAACTTAGTACTTGTTTATACAAGTTGATTGTTGTTGTAAAACTATGATAAAGGTATTTAATATTGCCATTACTTAGCAAGAGATATAATTTATTTTTAATTCCTTTAGAAAAAGATCATCTTAATTTTTTTCAACAAAAAGTGCTTTTCATTATTAGATTTTCTTCAATGGGGTTATTATGCATGACAAAGTTTAGGGTTAGGATCAAGGGTCTACAATTTGAGTCTGGCTCATGGTAATTTAAGATGCCAAAGTTAACTATTTGGTTGTATGGGGGATATTGAATATAACATAATCTACCACACTACTACCAAGCCCATGAATACAAGTCATCTAGTTGGATTTTGCCCCCTTCATTTGACTATTGCAAATTATTAGGTCTTGAGAACTATGAAGCTTCAATTTGGAACCAAACAAATTTCAACCTAGATCTTCAAAATATTATTTTGTTTTTGCAAGCTAAAACAAGGTCTTCATATAACCATAGAGTGTTAGGATTGGGGATGTTGCTTAGGATTATACCTTGATTAGTTGTTCTAGCATTAGAGTCCCCTAGAAAGAGGACATTACCTTCATTTCTTAGACTATAAATATATGTTTCTAAGCCATTGTACATACAATTTTTATCTAGATTGTTTTCTTATAAAATGTGGAATTTATAAACATAAAATAACAGATTGATAAATAGATTTTTTTGGTATTAATATCCAAAATCTTCGTCCATATATAATGATTGAAAGTGTCTTTCTTGTGGAATCTAATAAAATGAAAAAGGTTCCTTCCTTATGTAACAAGCTATGTGTCTACACAAGGATATCTTGTTCCAAACTGATCACGAGGCAAACCCTTCTATGCTAGGGACTCTAGATTCTTCATGTTCCCAAGCTTCAACAACAATATAATATCAATTTCACTAGGAATCCAATGTAACTTAGGACCTTT
>ML783166.1:201963-217035 GCA_009831015.1 Picea engelmannii | reverse complement strand
TAAACTAATTAAAACCAATCCGCCGCCCCCCAACCTTAAACTAATTAAAACCAACTCCTAGAACTTAAAGTTTAATCTCATCTAGAAACTAGGGTCTACACCCCTTGGCTTCCCTAGGAGTGAGCCTAGATGGAAGAGGTTCAAGTCAAAGTGGCAGTGTGGGGTTTGAACCTAGGCATTGTGCCTCCAAGGACACACTAAGTGAGCAGGACTTAGCTCACGTTTGCAAGTGTGTATAAGGATGACAACATGACCCAAAGTTGTCAAATTTGTGCAATCTAGTAATATCATCAACAATTCTTGTTGTTAGGAAATTCTTAGGATTTTTTAAATCCTTGATTACAACTTCGTGATGTGAAAACTATACAATTTTACCTTCACATGAACGAGTGATGTGATATACTGATAGAAGGTTGGAGGAAATACTTGCAACACATAATATGCCATTGAAATGACTATTATCTACCTAAACTATTCCAGACCCTACAACACTAAGAGATTTATTATCACCAACAAATATTTGTTTGGTGTTACATTCATTAAGAGAAGAAAAAATGGCTTTATCATTATCCATATGATAAGATGCTCTAGAATCAAAAGGGCACTCATAAGAAGAAGAAGTAGATGTTGCATTGAAAGAAAAACCAGAAGTAGAAAGTGCATGCCCATGAGAAGAAGAGGTAGAAGAAGAAGAATCAAGATTGATGTTGTACTTCTTCACCATTGCTTCTAAGGATACCATATTTCTAAAACATGTAGACTCCATATGACTACCTCACCCACAAAATTTGCAATGTCTGTCAGTCTTCTTACTTTTTGTTTTTGGTCCTTTATCACCATTGGGAGTAGAAGTTGGGTAAGAAGGTATGGGACCCTTGTTTTTCTTCTTGTTGTTGCAAGGATGTTGCTTCTTTGGATGCTTGGTTTTGTATTTTTGTAGGGCCACTAAGGCTTTGTTAGATGTACCTGTAGTGCTGCTCACTCCAAGTTGCAAGAGATTATATTTCTCTCTAATCAAATAATCACAAAAATATTCAAAAGTGGTAGCTTGGTAAATGGTGGGCCTAGGAATAGAAACAATAATGTTATTGCTTCCTTGGCTTGTTACTTGTTAACCCGAGGTTCATACAAACTTAAGAGGTGTCGTGCAAAGCATATGGAGAATTCACTGATAACAGTGTAACTCTGCGATTGATCAAGGGGATAAATGCATGAATACTACTTTATAGGACATTCACTAAAGGGCTTCCTCGATCCAAGTAGTTAGGTGCAATTATCTTCCCAAGCATAAGGTCACCTAGTTGTCCTATAACATTTATTGTAGGGGTGTCCTTTCTTTTTCTCCCTGGCTTTCAGATGCACTCCTCTTTGATAAATCTATTAAAAATGGGCACATCCTTGATGGCTTGCAGGAGAGGTATCTTCACACACAGACTCTTGATTTCTCCTAAAATTTCTTTCTCTTCAGATGTGTAAGTTTTATTTTCATTTAGTCTTCTAGGATAAGGTGGGGTATGTGGTTGTGGTAAGATAACATCATCTTTCTCAAGTTCTTCATATTTTATGAGCTTTGGTTGTTGTTGTAAGAATTTTCCTGATCTAATATTAATTTCTTGTACATTCGAGTAAGTCTAATATGTTGGTTCATTGTTGTACACATGTTGAACCTACTTGTTATTCGGATTGGGGTCAGGTTGAGCAGGTAACTGAGGTTGTTTAGGAGGAACACTATTTTGAATAGTGTTATTGGATTGAGGTGGAGGAGGCAATAATGCTAATTGCTGAAAATTATGGGGCCTCCATCCTTGTAGAGGTTGGTTCCACTGGGGGTTTTGGTTGTGGCATGCTAGGGAATGATTGGTATGGAGGAGGAATACGTTTCCCTAGGTATTTCCATGGATTTAGAATTGTATAAGGAGATGGGTTGGGATTATACCAAGCTTGAGAAGACATTTGTGTATTTTATGCACCAAAATTTTGAGAAGCATTAAAGTTCAAACTTGTTTGGAAGGGTTTTGTTGCTTCTTGCCTCCTTTGATTGATGAAGTATATTGATTCCACATTATCCTCTACTCCTCGAAATGTAATTTTTAACCCTGGAAAATAAGGACATTTGTTATTTGGATGTTTTTCTTCACAAATACCACAAACATCTATGAGTTATAGAGGGCACTCATTCCTAGGATGAGTAAGACAAGCTTGAGTGATTCCTCATCCAGAGCTCTTTTATAGCTCAGCTAAAATCTTTCTTCAAAGTCTTCTAGAGATTCATTGGGTCATTGAGTCATTATGAAAATCTTATCTCTTATATCCCTTGCTCCACAATAGTCCCTGTATTTTTCATTGAAGGTTTTCTTCATTTGATCCCAAGTTGTGATGATGTTTCCCTTTAGGGTCATGAACCATCTTAGAGTTGAATCCTTTAGAGTAGAAGGGAGAAGTTTGAGATTTTGTTCATTTGTAGTATAATCATATGTCTTGGATATAACTGCAAACTCAAACAAGAAAGTGGTAGGATCTTATAAGACAAGACCATGGAAATGAGGTGAGGCAAAAGGATTAATATTTTCATCTTAGTTTCTCCATTGGTTTCTTGTATGGGAAACTCAAATACTTCTACCATCTCTTCTTCAACAACCATGGTACGAGGTGCGGGAGATTGACCTTTGTTTGAAAGGTTTTCAAACTCTCTAACTTCCCTTTACAAGAAACTTTCAAGTGTTTTAGGACCAATTTTTGGATTACTTGGCCCTGTTTTTGGGGTGGGGGTTTTGGTAAAAAAAATTATTTCCTATCTCTAGGTCGAGTCATTCATAAAAGTAAAGGAAATGCAACTATTTTTCTCTCTTTTTTTAAATAATCCTAAGATGAAAAGAATGTGACAAGGAGCTATCAATACTCACTCAAAGCAAAAACACTTGGGATTTTACACTACACAAATTCTATAGTGAGGTTGGCCTTGTGATTGACGTATCATTAATAATCCTCCAAGTCACATAAAAATAAAACAAAATGAAAATGGCGTGCAATCTTTAGCACCTCCTCGATAACAACGCCAAAAAGTGGTGGGCCTAGGAATAACAATAATAATGCTACTTCCTCCTTGTCTTGTTACTTACTAATCAACCTAAGGTTCGTACAAACTTAAGAGGTGTTGTGCACAATATAAGCAGAATGCATTGATAATAATATAGATATGAGATTGATCAAGGGGATAAATGCATGAATATAACTTTGTGTAGGGAATCTGAATTGCAGAAAATACTTTGAGCTAATTGCATAAATTAAAGCACACCACGTTGAAAGAACAACTGATCTATCTTCAGTAAAATAGATCTAGTCTATTGGCATGAAAGTAATCACACTGAACTGAAAAGAGAAAATTGATTAGAATGCATGGAACTAATTCTTTTGCATGATAGGAAATTGCATTAAAGAAGAAGTTGAATTATTACATAGACTAAATGAACCAATTTATCCCCAACGCTTGAGTCAACTTCAAGCCATATGTTATATTATTGTCTACTGCTAATTTCATGAAAATATGATTGAGAGAAAGTCAGAAACTAGAGATAAAACAACCCTATAGGAAGTTTCTGTAGGAACTGTAACAGTCCTACATGATGCCCAAAAGAGTCTTAAGAAGCTTGCAAAATTATTTCAAAGCATTGAAAAAGATAGACTAAAATATAATGAGGTAGAACTGAGGTTTTCAACCTTGAGAAGATACCCTTGAGTATCCCAATAGGCTTCCAACTCTTTCTACATGAGACCCACTGAAGCTAACAGTTAATAATATTTGACAAAAATCAAAGATTACCATGCATAACTATATTAATTTTTCAAGGGAAATAAAAGACTAATTGATAACACATTAACATGCAACAGGGTCCTTGAGTCCTCTTAAGCGTGCCCTACCCAAGAAGTACAAGGAACCTTAAATAAACTTTAATAAGCTAAGAACAAAGTCATCTTTATTTTATCAAAATCAATAATACATCAAGAGCAAAGCTCCAGTTCTTCAACAAAAAGATTTATTTACAAAACTTAACACAATATCATAAGTCTCGCTCCCTTCTCCCTATGATAGAGGCCTATTTATACATTTGGAAACTCAACTTATTCCCTTGGATTAAGGAAGAAATGGGGGAACAAAATATCTCATTCAATCTCCTCTGATTTTTTAATTGTTGCTTGCAAAGAGTGATCATTAGTAATCTAGCAGTGCTATGGAGGTAAGTGGGGAACAAGGTGTTAAAATTTTGGTATGATCGTTTAACCATAGATAATATCACATCATTGTCACCCAACCATAGGCATTCACTATTCCACCCCCGAGCACACTAACCTTTTCTTAGATAGAATGATTCAGGCAAGTCCACACTAGAACCAACAAATAAGCCCTAGCCACAATATTGTTGCAACAACAACACAATAATCATACAAAGATAACGTACCTTACACCAAGAGAAGCACAAGAGAGATACCAAAAAGACTACTACACTATTCCTCTAGACTTGCGCCCTCTCCAACTACAACTGCAAATCTCCAGACTTGTGCCCTAGCTACCACTGTAGTTCCTCCTTAGACTTGCGCATTGGCTAAGTGAGTGAGTGTACAAATGAGCTAAGGCATCACCTTATTTATACTTATTATGCCAGTGAACTTTTCCCACAGGGTCGACCTGTCTTTTCTGGAAAATATAATTTACTTTCACTTTTTCTGGCAGGGTCGAATTCTCTTTCTGGGTTTGGGTTGACTTCTCTTCTAGAGTTTCCACACATTTCTTTAATGGTTCTTTTACTTCCGGAATATTCTAATCTAAGTACAAAGGTTACACTTGGAGGTTAATACCTCCCGCAACTACCAAAACATCAACACTCCCTCTTAGTTAGGGAGGTATTAAATAAGATGGTCTTCATGTATTGGTCTCAAACACATCCATCCATCTCACATGGCATGGGAAATACTCACAGGGTCTTGTATACCAATCTACATGTAGCATCACCATAGCCACACAGGCTATCTCATGATCAACTATATCATGTCTCAAGTATCATCATCATAGTCGCACATGCTCTGAAATATGCAGTTCAGCCAATTTACACAAAATTGTGCTACTACCCAATCCAAGCGGAGTTTGGGCAACTGCAACTCACCAGTTCACAAAATCCGACATCTAGTTCATAAAGAACTAGTAACTTGCCAACTCACAGAATCTAGCATCTAGTTCATAAAGAACTAGTAACTTGTCAGCTCACACGAAATCTGACATCTAGTTCATAAAGAACTAGTAACTCATCAGCTTATATAGAATCTGACATCTAGTTCATAAAGAACTAGTAACTTTCCATCTCACACATAATCTAGCATTTAGTCCACAAAGAACTAGTAACTCGTTAGCTCACACAGAATCTGACATCTAGTCTACAAGGAACTAGTAACTTCTGGTTGGCACACCAAGCAACTGGTCCATAATGAGCAATTATCTAATCACAAGGATTAGGTGATGTAGTGCACACACACTACCCATCTAGCCCAAGGCTAGGAAACACCTCCAACCACACAGGTTGGCCCACCATCTTGAAAAGTCGGGTAACTAACCAACCCTAAAGGCATGGCATCTGTTGACCTTGTGCGAGGTCATGATGATTGGTGACACAGTCAATAACATGGGTACTAGACTATTTCACTGGAGTAGAAATATTCGTACTAGACTTTTTCACTGGAGTAGCAGTAACTTGACGTACTGGAATTTTTCACTGGAGTAGCAGTAACTTGACGTACTGGAATTTTTCACTGGAGTAGTAGTAACTCAACACACCAAAATTTTTCAGTGGAGTAGCCCTCTGCGTACCAGAATTTTTCACTGGAGTAGCCCTCTGCGTACTAGACTTTTTCACATGAGTGGCAGTAACTCGACATACTAGAATTTTTCACTGGAGTAGCCCTTTACATACCAAACATTTTCACTGGAGTAGAAGTAACTCAACATACCAGAATTTTTCACTGGAGTAGCCCTTTGCGTACTAGAATTTTTCACTGGAGTAACAATAACTCAGCGTACCAGACTTTTTCATTGGAGTAGTCGTACACATCACCTTGACTAGTGTCACAGTCAGTGCCCGATCATGAACCACCTGATGTCCACTTTATGCCATATTGTTACCTGGAGTCGCATCGGTAATCCATCACACTTCTGCAACATATCTCGCTACCTGGGGAACACAACACTTCTCGTTGTGTGGGGAAAAATTCCCGCTAACTAGGGAACACACGAATTCTCGCCATCTTATCATATGTAGTGGAATACTAGAGCTTCATTGCTCCCTTCTGCACCATATCTCTGATATAATGGTACCTGATCTCAATATGCTTGGACTTGTCATGAAACATCGAGTTCTTCAACAACTTCACACAACTCTAGTTGTCGCACCAGATAGAAGTCGCCTCTAACTCGAGATAAGAAAATCCTGCAAGCAGCTTCCGAAGCCACACTGCTTCATTGCTAGTTGAACACATTGCTATGTACTCTGCCTCAACCATATTGAGCACCACACTCGTATGCTTCCTACTGAACCATGAGATCATAGCTAATCCCATACTGAAGCAACATCGAGATGTACTCTTTCAGTCTGCAACACTACCGGCCTAATCTGAATCAGTAAAGCCTTGCATGCTTATCTCACGATCTGAAGCATATTCGAGTCCATAGTCAATTGTACCTTTTAGGCACCTCATCACATGTTTTGTTGCAATCAAGTGAACACGTCTTGACTCAACCATAGACCACAAAAGATGTATCTGGCCTTGTGTTCGTTAAGTACATCAATGAACGAATCATTTGTCTATACATGGTGGCATCCATTGTCTCTGAAGATGTATCACTCAACAACTTCATATTTTTCACCATCGGTGTAGGCATGGCTTTACAATCCATCATTTTGAATCTCTTCAAAGTCTCTACAACATATTTTCCTTGGCACATGAAAATCTCATTTGGTTTCTGCCACACCTCTAGACCTAAGAAACAATGCATCATACCCAGGTCTTTCATCTCAAACTCTAATGCAAGATTTCTCTTGCACTCAACGATGAACTTCTCGTCTCCTCTTAGAAACATGTCATCCACATATAACAGTAATAGCATTGGACCATCGTCCACAACCTTGTAGTACAGGTTGAAATCTTCTTTACTCTTGGTAAAGCCCAAGCTCATCAGGAAACTATCTGATTCGGCATATCATGCCACGGGTGCATGCTTAGGCCTGTACAAAGACTTCTTCAATCTGCAGACATGAGACTCCTTCTCATGTATCTTGTGGTTTTTCTATGTACACTTCTTCTGGCTACTGGAGCAAGTGTCTCATCATAATCTTCCCCCTTTTGTTGAGAGAATGATCTGGCCATTAATCAAGCTTTGTACATCTCTATATTGTTATTTGCAACATGCTTGATCTTGTAGATCAACTTGGAAGTCACCACTAACTTCCCTTCTAGTCTCGGAACCAAGGAAAAGATCTATATCCTAGTCCTTGTCACTAGCTTCCTCCTCGGTCACTATATTAAAGTCTACTGAAACAAGGGAATCTTCCCAAGAGGTCTCATATCTCCTCGAAGCCTCTGAAGCTTCAATTTAGCCTCCTCAACTCATGGCATATGTTTGTCAGTCCTGGAAGACATCTCTCTCTTCCATCTAAATCTGAGGAGGAATACTTTCTGAATGAAAGTATCTAAGCCAATGACTCTCTCTAAGATCAAGCTCACTCTGAATCTCCATGCTCCCTCTGAAGCTTGACTAACTTTGAGTCTATATAATCTCTGGAGTCATCTGCTCCCTCTGTATGTGATTATTGTCTCCTATGAATGGTCCTAGGGAGGTTTCTCCTCCCTACTGGATCATGAGGGTTGACTCCCTCTGATCTCTAGCTCCTTCTGAGCTGGTACTTGGTGTGGTTGTTTGCCTCACCACTGGTGGAGCCATATGCTCCTCATGATATGGCTTATCAATGCTATATGTCTTTGCATCCTGCAAAGTTTCACGAGACCATGTTGGTGTCTTCCTGGTTACTGTAATGATTTTGGATGGGCCCTTCTGGCTCTACTAACTCTTCCTGATGATATGAAGAGTGATCAACTGCACTAGAGGGATTTGTTCGATCATATTTGGAGCCTTCCGCTCCTTGCAATCAATTTCCATATGAGATACTCTGTATCTCGCAAAAGTACCCTTCTTCGTCCTCTTTTTCTTCAGTACATGGATGCATGTGGTCGAGTATATAACTTCTTATCTAGGTAGTCTACTCCATGTATCAAACTAGATACCATCTAATATGTTTCCTCCTACAACCGTCCATATAGATTCCCTCAGAGTTATCACATGTGACCTGGCCAGAACAAGACCAACAACAAGGAAAAACAATAGACAAGAATAATACTCTTATAATAATAATAATAAAATAACGAGAAAAATTGTCACGGTAGCTCCTTCTCAAATATATCACTTGTGACCTGCCTAGAACAAGAGCCAAAATGAAAAATACAATAACAAGAAATAGGAACAACACTCTACTAGTGTTGTGACCAATCATTCCTTCACGATAACTTGTCTGGAACAAGAAAACAAGAACAACAATATCTCCATGGTAACCTCCATGGAATTTACAAGATAACCCAGAGTCTTATCTTCAAGAATGAGTGTTGTTGCTTTCTCTTTGAGTCTCCTTTACTCAAGATGACAAGTATTCTCTCCAACATGTCCCTTGTACTAAGACAATATGCTTTCTTGACAGAAATTTGAGTTAGGGACTATAATGCAAGTAAACTAAAAAATCTCAACTTTAATCAATCTAATACTTTGACCAGAGTCAGCTTATAACTTTAACTTTGACCAGAGGTTAGTATGATAGCCATAACTTCAATAGATCATAATACAACTAGATGTTCAAAAGATCACAATAATACCATAATATCTAGAGGCATATCAAAACAATCAAATTTGGAGTGTGTTGTTCCTCTAAATTTGTTGGATCTGAGATCCCTCTGGATCTACAATTGTTGCTTGGAAAAAAGATTCATTCTCTTGCAAATACCCTTAAGATAATGATACATTTTAAACATATACAAGTACATACCTCCAGCAGCAACGACAAGCAACGACGAATCCAAAAACTTCAAAGTGCTCCAACTTGCAAACTGAAAATAACTGGAGATGTGCTAGGGTAAAGTGCACTAGGACAACAAAAAATTAGGCCCAATGTTTTACAGAGACTTCACTGGGGAACTGCAACTGGTGTTGCAATTGGCACTACAAATGGCACGAAGCAACTGACACGAAGGAACTGACACTACAACTGCAATTGCAATTGGTACTGCAGACCTAGGGTTTTATGAGGAAACCTTAATTTCTCAACTTCATAAATTTGTATATCTGATATGGGGAAAATATGTGCTCTACTTAGGCGACCTTTTTAGTGGGTTTAGTAAGTGCTCAACGATCTTGACAATGGGGGAAATTGAGGATCTTCCTCTTTTAGTGGGTTTACTAAGTGCTCAACGAGCTTGACAATGGGGGAAATTGAGGATCTTCCTCCAGCGGTTAGACTGTTACGAAGGAAACTAGCTCTAATTCCACGTTAAAATTTTGGTATGCTCGTTTAACCATAGACAATATCACATCATTGTCACCCAACCATAGACATTCACTATGCCGCCCCCAAGCACACTAACCTTTCTTAGATAGAATGATTTTGACAAGTCCACACTAGAACCAAGAAATAAACCCTAGCCACAATACTACTGCAAAAACAACACAATAACCGTACAAAGATAGAATACCTTACACCAAGAGAAGCACAAGAGAGATACTAGAAAGACTGCTACATTGTTCCTCCAAACTTGTGCCCTCTCCAGTTGCAACTGCAGCTCTCTAGAATTGTGCCCTAGTTGCCATTACAGTTCCTCCTTAGACTTGTGCACTGGCTAAGTGAGTGAGTGTACAAATGAGCTAAGGCGTCACCTTATTTATACTTATTCTTCCAGTGAACTTTTCCCACGGGGTCGACCCGTCTTTTCTGGCAAATATAATTTACTTTTACTTTTTTTGGCAAGGCCGACTTCTCTTTCTTGGTTTCTTATTTCTTTATTATTATTCTTCTTGGGCCGACTTCTCTTCTAGGGTTTCCACACATGTTTAATGGTTCTCTTTCTTCCAGAATATTCTAATCTAAGTACAAAGGTTACACTTGGAGGTTAATACCTCCCGCAGCTACCAAAACATCAACACAAGGTCCCTTCATTCATGAAATCTTCCTTAAGGGGTTTGACCTGTTTGATGCTACACACATTATTTATCATAGACATTAAATAAGGTACTATATACATGAAATTCCACCTCAAAAACTTATAAATTAAGCAACATACAAAAGTACTCGTGACTACTATTAAACATGGTCAAAAAGAAAATAATAGTCCTATCATGGTGAAAATGTGTCTATGATGGGCATTTTAGATAGGAAATATCGAGGCCCATCAATAAGCACCCTCTAGACCTTCTCTAGTGGCATAAAAGGTAGATACAAAGACATATTATGCACTACCAAGCCTAGCAAGAATAACATATATGCATTGGTAATCCTTCAGATTTATTTTATAGTCTTGAGTAAAAGTCTAAGTGTTTTGAAATTAGATAAATAATCGTCAATGCAAGAGAAATCATTTGGACTTGTTATAACAAAATCCATCACTTGTGCAAATCCTTCACAAGATGTTAAACCAATATAACATATGGAAGTAATTGTCAACGTCACCTAGGAAAGTACTTCCCTCGTTTTAGTGATGGATAACGATCCAACACAAGGGAGGCTTCCCTTGTAATCTCAAGGAATTCTATAGCAAGTTAAAGGTAAGTCTATGCCCCCCTATCTTGGTTACTTTATTTGCTAGGTCAAGGTTGAGGGAAATGTTAGGGTGAAATAAACAATGCAAGTAGATTATATGTGTGTGAAGGAAGTGACAATCAATAATGCCATTCAAAAGTAAGTAAAATTCCCTAAAACACTATCTAAAATAAAAGAGAAAAAGGTTGACACTCTAGTTATCAAAGAGAAACATTGTTGTAATAAAAATTGAAACTAGTATACTTTAGCAACAACAATTTTATAATAGTAGAAAAAAATTAACTCTAAAATCAACAAAAAGACCATGGAAAATATGGCCAATAACAAGAATACTTATAAACCATTAACCATTAATTGCATGAGAGAAAGAGCATGAAACTATATTAATTAGATGCAAGTTAGCAAACCCTAATGGCTGAAATGTAGAAATTGCAATAATGACTATATTAGGGATGATTTCAAGCATTTAATGCAAAGCATTACACCATGAAGATGCAAATGCATGATCTTAAATCTATCAAAAAAAATTTGGTAGAGAGAAAGAGAGTTGATTTAGGGTTTTGTGTCACTTGTACATAAGAAAGACTAGTGTTGTTTTCTCTCATTGGGAAAATAGATTCTATGCAACAACCTTCTATGAAGTCTAGGAGGATACAATGATGTGAAAATCAAACCCTAGGGCTATACAATCACAGGCCTATGGAAGAAATTCTAGGAAGGAAACCCTAAGGTTCATACCATCATAAACCCTAGGTGTCATCCTACTTCTAGAGCATCTAGAAAGAGGATCAAGTGAGCTAGGTTAAACTCTAAAGTGTATACAATCATGAACCCTAGTCTTTAACCAGGCTAAGGGACAAGGTTAGGGGCATAAATATATTAATCCCTAACTTGGACATAAATGCTTCAAACAAATTTAGATAAGCAAAATAAGGGAAGGGGATAAACATCTTAATCCTTCCTTAAGGTTTCTTAACAAAATGAATCAAGGATACAAGAATACATGCAACTATTAACCATCTAATAGATCATTTCACCAAAATAGACCAAGAAAAACACTTAAATTTGGAAAGAACACAGACTAAGCCAAGTTGTTATGCATGAGGATATTAATATTATGGTAGCTTCAAGAGGTATGAACCTCTATTGTGACCTATGACGAGATTAGAATATTCCAGACGAAAGTAAAGAAGTAAAGGAAACCCTAGACAAGTTGTCCGCTGCAGAAATATAATTAATATGAATTAATTAGTACCCAGGAGGAGAAGTCGGCCCCAGTAAAGCCTGCCAGACTACTATAAATACAGGGCGTTAGTTCTCATTATTCACATCTCAGCAGTTGCAGAGAGAGCTACATCTGCGCAGGTGCAGTGGTAGTTTTGTGCGCAAGTCTTTGGGAAAGTGTGTGCTAGCTCCTGGGTGGGAATATCTAATCAACTTGGTTTCTATTCTTGTTTGGTGCATTAGCCTCTCTTGGCTATTGGATTGCTACCAGGATTCTCTTCTCCGTCAAGGTCAAGGTGCTTGGAGGGTGGCTTCGGCCTATGGTTGGGTGACGAGGGTATCGTCAATGGTAAAATGAGCACAATCTTCTATATTCTAACAGGTTATGGGCTCACACCCCCTTCATTCAGCCTAAAACGTTGGAAGGAAACATAGCCGCTAGGATATTGAGCTCGTTGAGGAACTGTCGCTAGGGTTACTAGAAGGAGTAGCTTCCAAAACACTGCAGCTAGGGTTACTAGCAGAAGCAGTTGCAGAAACCCTAAATCTCTGATCCGACACCTTGTGATGGAGCATCTCGCTCAAGAAGAAGATATTGAGATGTGCCCTAACTCAACGCACCTCTTGGCTCTCTCAGAAGACAGAAATGATGAAGTTGAAGTTTTGGATCAAGGCATGACCAGTTACCAGTCAACCGAAGACATGTGTGAAACAATCAGTCTTTTACACTACTAAGCACTTACTAGGACGATTGAAGATGACATGTGGATAATCGATAGTGGAGCTTCTAGGCACATGACGGGAGATCAAGCCAGACTCTCAAATCTAAATGAGAGGAAGAAATCGTACAAAGTGGATCTTGGAGACAAAAGAACTTACCCCGTCGAAGGATTTGGACAAGCCTCTGTCAAGTTGGAATCAGGTAATCATGTTCACTTAAGTAATGTTTTATATGTACCTGGTTTAGAAAAGAATCTTGTATCGATATCATGTCTAGAAGACAAAGGAAACAGAATAGCCTTCGTAGATGGAAAAGTGTTATCATGGCATAAGAACTCCAGCATAGAGAATGTTAGGATTATTGGAAGTTGTGAAGGAAATCTGTATAGACTACTAGAGCAAAATGAAGAAGCTCTAGTACATGACGAAGTCAACCCTAATGAGCTTTGGCATAGAAGGTACGCTCATATCAATTATCAAGCATTACCTTTTCTCAGAAAAAAAAAATGGTTGAAGGAATACCAGAATTGAAATCTACACATGAAGGAATCTGCAAGGGATGTGCCGTTGGGAAGAATATCAAGAAACCATTCCCAAGCAGCAACAACAGATCTAAGGAGATCTTAGATCTAATACACTCAGATGTTTGCGGTCCAATGCTAGTCAGATCTGTAGGAGGATCTCTTTACTATGTAATCTTCATAGATGACTATTCAATAAAGACGTGGCTATACCTACTGAAATCAAAAGACGAAGTATTCAGCAAGTTCCAAGAATTCAAGGCAGAAATAGAAAACCCCACGAACAAGAAGATCAAGACATTAAGAACAGATAATGGAGGAGAATACACCTCGAAGGAGTTCGTTGCATTCTGAAAATCGGCAGGGATTAGGAGGGAGTTGAATTTTCCTCATAATCCTCAACAAAACGATGTAGCAGAAAGAAAGAACATATATATCAAAGAAACAGTAAAAGCCTTATTGAATTATCAAGGTCTATCCATGTTTCTATGGGGAGAAGCAACAATGACGACAATATATGTACAAAACAGAATCCCTCATCGTATATTGAAAGACATGACACCAGAAGAAGCCTTCTCAGGTAAGAAACCTAACGTGGAAAACCTAAGAATATTTGGATGTCCAGTTTACTCTCATATTCCCAAAGACAAAAGGAATAAACTAGAACCCTAAAGAAAGAAGGGGATATTCGTGGGATATAATGATTCATCCAAAGCCTATAGAATATACATTCCAGAACAACACAAGATAGAAGTTAGCAGAGACGTAACGTTCAATGAAAGGATGGCCTTCAGGAAATCCATTGAAGAAATTATGGAAGAAGAAGAGCTTGAAGAACCTAATGAAGAAAACACAGTAAACGAAAATAACAAAAATGATCAACCTGCTCATCCTATGGAGCCATGTGAGAACATTGATTCAGATATCATACCAGAAACCAAGAAATGACTAGCTTGGCTTGAAGCTACATTACAAGACACAGAAAGACTCAAGGTTCCAAAAGGAACATCCAGGAAGAGTAAAAGACCGAAAATATTCTCAAGTTATGCAGCATACATGATGAAGCTTCTAGATGAAGAACTTGCCACATTTGAAGAAGCAGTCCAAAAGGGACAATGGAAAGAAGCTATGATGGAAGAACATCAATCCATTATGAAAAATGAAGTATGGGAAATTGTACCTAGACCTAAATAAAAATCAATGGTAACCTCAAAATGGGTATACAAGATCAAACATGCAGCAGACAAAAGCATGGATAAATACAAGGCAAGATTCGTGGCCAAAGGGTTCTCCCAGAAGGAGGGAGAAGATTATGACGAAACCTTTGCTCCGGTGGCTAGGTATACCTCCATCAGACATATCATATCTCTTGCCGCTTCCATGGGATGGAATCTACACCAAATGGATGTAAAGACAAACTTCCTCAATGGAGCTATTGAAGAAGAAGTGCATATTGAACAACCTCAAGGATTCGAGGTACATTCCAGAGACACTCAGGTTTACAGATTGAAGAAAGCTCTATATGGACTCAAGCAAGCTCCAAGGGCTTGGTACGCCAGAATGGACAACTATCTAACAAGACTTGGTTTCTCCAAGAGTCATGCAGATCCAAACCTTTATTACAAAGTAGTGGATTACGCACCTGTGATTCTACTATTATATGTTGATGATCTATTCATAACAGGTGAAGAATCTCTCATTATCCAGTG
>ML783166.1:152807-199735 GCA_009831015.1 Picea engelmannii | reverse complement strand
TGTCAAGGTCAAGGTGCTCAGAGGGTGGCTTCGACCTATGGTTGGGTGACAAGGGTATCGTCAATGGTAAAACGAGCACAATCTTCTATATTCTAACAAAGGAAACCCTAGTTTCATAAATCATCCATCAAAAAAAGAAAGCATCAACAAGATCGTCCTTCGAAAGGTGTTTACAAGTACTCCATAGTAGAAAAGAAGAGAAGGGAGCAATATAAGTGATTCTCCACAAATGGTAAGTTATGATTTAGCCTTGAAGTAGTGCTAGCCTCTTTATATGAGGCAAACCTAGCGCTATAACCCCTCAAAGCCCTAAAAATACAAAATTATTCATGATACAAGTCAGATAGAAGGTCGACCCCTCAAATGGACTATCAAGCAAAGATACAATGAAAATATAACAAAACATCCCCTCAAAAGGTGACACAGGTGGTGTGAAATCCTCCAATGGCCATGACGTCATCCTCCAAAGGTGAAAAGGTGCCTCTAAAGGCTACATCCCTCCATGAAAAGGTGCAAGCAACATCAAAGGTCATATCCCTCACCCCAAAAGTCATGTCTCATCACCATCAAGTGCCAAATCATCACCAAGAAGGATCCCTCCATGTGAGGCCAACTTAACCATCATCATAGCATGATGCCATCTCTATAAATGAATGCCCATGAGCTAGGGTGTGACGTCATAGGTGAAGAAGGCTATGTAACCTCTCCAAAGAGGCATGACATCATCTCCAAGTACAACATCATCCTGACATCATCTCCACGTAATAATAATAATAATAATCTATTTTTAAGGTCACAACCAAGCCAGACACCAAATTGGGGTATGAGACCCCCCTGTTTGTGGGACAAGGGATCCCCTCCTCCCAACGATTTGACTGGTAAAGTCTATGGAGGTATACATACCCTACCCCCCTCAGGATTTGAACTTGTAACCTCTTAGGAGGAAACACATGTTCTTAACCATTAGTGCAACATTATCCAACCAAACCCTAATATGCTTTGGGGTGTCTTGTCCAAGGTGAGGGGCTTCTTTACCTTCGAGTGACCATCAAGCCATCTCTAGAATATCCAAGCCCATCTACTCAACGTCCAAGGCTCGGGAGGTGTGGAAAGGTGCCTTAAGGATTGCCCAATCATCGAAGGACCCAATGCTCTATGTCAAGTGTGCAACGTCCTTTGGAAGATGCATAATGTCCTAATGTCATAATGGAAACATCCTCCAAAGACCATGTCAAGTGTACCATGGTCAAATAAACCACACAAAATTAGGTAAGACCAACAATCACGAGATATAAGAGTCATTAGAATCATACAAAGTAAGCCATCATTTGATACAAAAGTCAAATAAGCAATTCAAATTAGGTATATTCTTCAAACTTCACATTATCTCAAGACTTTATGCAATTTTGCAAGTTTAGGTATGGGGGGACCATCAAGAGACCCTATTAGGTGTGTCGGTACCCAGGTAGAAGAATAGTTCCCAAGAAGACCCATCTAAGTGTAAGTATAGTGAATGTAAACGTTTTGGGGTTACTTCATGGTGACAGAGTCATTAACATGCAAGGCACTTTGTTTGGTCCATTTCCATGAGCACCTTTGAAGAGGGAGTGTTTGTTGCTTAAGATGCACTTTCCTCAATAGTGTGTGTATTCCAAACCCTTTTCTTGCCTTATAATATTCATTTTATGCATTGCAAGTCTCATTTTTAGGTTTCAAGCACTTTATTCTTTATTTTCTTTCTTACTAGGATTGAGTCGTTTTAATTGATATGCATTTAGTGCATTAGGACTAGGGGCAATCGCCTCATACCGAGGGGGTAGAGCTCAAGCTGACCTTTGGATTTTGACTTTGGTCATTGATTATCTCATTTCTTCTTTCTTTTATAGCATTCTTTATTTTTTCTTATTCGTTTTTTATTAGCAACTGCATCAACCTCGACATTCTAGCCCTTCTTCTCATAGGAGGATGAACCACGAGCCTTTTTGTTGTACATATAACAACCATTACCAAAGTTTAGTACATTGTGGAAGGCCCTAGGATAGAAAGTGTTATGGGGAGGAGCGATACATTACCCCTATCAAAACCTCCCAGTAGTACCCTTATTCCTCAAGAGTGACAACACTGGACAAGGATACAAATTATGGCCACCAAGGTGAAACAAGACAAAAAGTATAACTTTCGAGATTATGACTCATTATTTGGCTTCAACCATGATACTCACCTAAATGTTTAATGCACTAAATATGACACTTTATATGAAACAATACTTGTGTAGTTTATAATGTGTTGGATCGCTTCCATCCAATGAACCATGTTGTTTAGGTGTGATAAGTTGAGTTGGTCCATTTCCATGAGCGCCTTTGAAGAGGGAGTGTTTGTTGCTTGAGATGCACTTTCCTCAATAGTGTGTGTATTCCAAACCCTTTTCTTGCCTTTTAATATTTATTTTACGCATTGCAAGTCTCATTTTCAGGTTTCAAGCACTTTATTCTTTATTTTCTTTCTTACTAGGATTGAGTCGTTTTAATTTATATGCATTCAGTGCATTAGGAATAGGGGAGATCACCTCATACCGAGGGAGTAGAACTCAAGCTGATATTTGGATTTTGACTTTGGTCATTGATTATCTCATTTTTTTTTCCTTTTATAGCATTCTTTATTTTTTCTTATTCATTTTTTCTTAACAACTGCATCAACCTCGACATTCTAGCCCTTCTTCTCATAGGAAGATGAACCATGAGCTTTTTTGGTGTACATATAACAACCATTACCAAAGTTTAGTACACTACGGAAGGCCCTAGGATAGAAAGTGTTAAGTATGGGGAGGAGCGATACATTACCCCTATCAAAGCCTCCCAATAGTACCCTTGTTCCCCAAGAGTGACACTGGACGAGGATACAAATTATGGCCACCAAGGTGAAACAAGACAAAAAGTATAACTTCCAAGATTATGATTCATTATCTGGCTTCAACCATGATACTCACCTAAATGTCTAATACATTAAATATGACACTTTAGGACTACTTTCATCTGATGAACCATGTTGTTTAGGTGTGATAAGTTGAGTTGAATGAGGAGAGAGGCATCTAAGGGATTGTTATCTATGGAGAATACTAATCACCATCATCATTGGGATCACTGTCTTCATTGCGAGCTATGAGACATGATCTCCTCTAGTTACCCTTAAGGTGAGAGGAGGTAACATGACTTAAAGTCATTAATTAATTTTCAATATGGTGGGATTGAAACACATCATGTTTACCAAAAACGACTTCTAAATTAGCCCAAGCTTCATCTAGGTCATCAATTCCTTGAAGGTGAAACCGTAAATAAGGAGAGATGGACATTCCAATGAGCCCATGTGCTTTGTTATTTTTGTTATCCCATTTGGCTTTCTTTTCGACATCAATAAGGGCTTGTTTTTTCCCCAAGGTAATCTAGTACAACCCTTTACTTCTCAGTAAATCCTCCATATTGCATTTCCATGTGAAGTAGTTGGTATTGGTAAGCAAAAGATCACTTGGAAAAAACTTATTAAAATATGCAAATAATATGAATTCAAACGCTGAAACCAACTATCTTAATGAAAAGCTCTTGAAAAAATAGGTTGTTTAAAAAATAGACATTGAAAACGGACTTTGGATGTGAAAGTTATGTAATTTTAAAAAAAATGGCTTAAATGGTAACCTGGTAGAAGTTGTCCCACGTGGTAATGTATGCACAATGATGTGGCTAAGTAAAAGAAATATCTTATTTCTCTAACTTTTCTTATAATCTCACTTTTACAAATAAGTTACTATGAAGCTAGCCACTTTTATAGAATAAGTGATATCACTTTCACAATGAACTTACTTTATAAATGTTGCATGCAAAAAGTAACTAAAAAAATAATATTAAAGTTATTTTATATTGATTTAGTTTTATAGTTTAAGTGAAATGCACTTTACAATGAAGTTATGAGATAACTCAAGTTTGCATGCAAAAAGTAACTAAAAAAATGAATATTAAAGTTACTTTATATTGATTTACTTTTATAGTTTAAGTGAAATGCACTTTACAATGAAGTTATGAGATAACTCATGTTTGCATGAACTTTTCAGAAAATAACTTTAAAAAAAGACTTCAACTTAAGACCTCTTATTAAATAAAACAACGTTCAACCAAGTGAGCTAATGCAAAATATATAACAATTCTAATGAAGGATGAAGGTTCTTTTTTTTCCTCTAAGTGTGTGCTTACCCCAAAAATCCTTGTTTTTTCCTGCAAAAAAATTTAACACGGCCGCACACAAAAACAAATGGAATTTTGAAAAACAATTTTTAGATCTCAACAATAATGGGGTTAAATATCAATTAACTTATTCAAAAAATGCAAATTTTCTCTTTATTTCTAATTTGTTGAAATCACATAAAGCGCAAAGCAAAGATCACATGCAAAAATAAAATAAAATAAATTTCCACTCTATATCTAATTTGCCAAGATTGCACGGAGCACACAACAAAGAGCATGCACAAACCAAAAAGAGTAGCAAACCAGGAATAAAACATAAAAAACAAAATATTAACTCTTTAATTTTTTTTTAAATAGTGTATTTTGAGTTTATATCTCCATATATGACATAAATGATTGTATCTTGGGAAAATAGAAACATTTTTTAGTGAAACAAAAATCGTTTCCAACTGAAAGGAGCACTCCATACACAATTGAACAATTCTCTCAACCTAGAAATGTATGGAAGTAATAGAACCCAAACATGTGGCAACATGGGTTCAAATCTTGATCTACAATGGGAACGGGTCTTCAAATGGGCTCTAATACCATGTTCGACAAAACATGGTATTCTCACACAAGATGGACACCTTCAGTAACGACTCACACAACCAGATCAAAGATCAATAACCACTGTTTTTATGTGGTTAAAACCCTTAAAAAGGGAAATAGTCCATGGCCCTAACCAATGTGGCCAATTGAGACAATATATTAATGCAAAAGAAACATATATTACAAGAGAGTTTCTCACAATTGATCATCAAAAAATGACCATCCATGCTCTTTAAATAGAGATCATGGACTAATCAGGTGCTAAGCCATGGATCAATGTAGTCGTTAAGATAAAGAAGAATATGAGTCATTGGATCACTCTATGTATAGAACATATTGTGACTATCAAATTGAATAACTACAAATGCATACTAAATAAACACACTAAGAAACATGCTTTTACCTAAAGACATATTCGACCAAGTTGAAGTTAACGAACTCATAAATGTCTAAATAGCCTAACAAGAGCAAGAGCAAGAGCGGTTAGTTGGAAAGTTGCAAGGAATATCAATTGTCAAGGGAGCTAAAGAAATAAGTCATTCACAATTTGTTGATGACACCTCACTCATGGGGGCATAATCAATATTTACATCTTAGAGATTTAAGAGGGCGTTGGATCGGTGCATGAATGTTAGGAAGCCGAATAAACAAAGGAAAAAGTAGTATATGGATGTAATACTTCTCCACAATAGATGTATTCCATAGCTAGAATATTAGAGTTCCACTATGTTCTAAATTGCACATTATTCAAAAAATGAAAAGAAAAATGAAACAATGGGGCTCTTAGTGGCTAAACCCCGCTAGAAGGGTAGTTTTGATCAAATCAATCTTATCAGCATTGTTGATCTATCAAGGCTTAGCTATGCTGGATCCAATTGGGATAATGGAACAAATTGGGAGAGATGTCCAAAAATTCCTTTAGCAAGGAGGGAAGACTAACACCAAGAAGTACCATCTAATGAATTGGAGCATAGTGAGGGCACCCAAGGAGAATGGAAGGTTGGACATAAAAGATCCCTTACTCGTAAATTTAGCTTTTGCAACAAATATATTATGGACAGTGATGCGCAACAAGAGGGAAAGATGGAAGACTACAATTCATTAAAAAAAATACCTTTAGGCAAGTAGGAAGAGAAGATTAGGTCATTCAATATTATAGGTGAGAGGGTCTTCCTTCTAGAAATTATGCAAATATGCAAGACCCATTATTCAAGATCACTTGACCTAGGTGTTTGGAAATGGAAATCAAATAAAGGTTTAGGAGGATGGAATTATGGGGAAGGCATCATTAATTCAATTCCCTAAATTATTGGAAATAAGAGTGGTTGAAGGACCAAGGAATTTGATCTCTCTTTAAGTCAATAAGGTGGGATCAATTGGAAATAGGTAATTGGAAAGGATAGAAAGTATTTACGTCGCCAAATTAATTGAAGGCTTAGTTTAACTCTTTATTTATTCCCCCATGTAGAGCTACTTCTCTAAACATATATATTCAAGATAACATGGGTTGGGGTCCTAATGGGAGCACATACTTAGTAAAAAAGGGTTACTCTATAAGTCTATCTAATCAACCTCAACCATTGAGATCAACAATATAGAAGAAAATATGGGAAGGAGATTGTGTACCCAAAGTGAAAATATTTTGTTGGATTTTAGTTAATGGGAAACCCAATAACCTAAAAAGGTGAGCACCCAAGGTCCTTCGAGATGCCCTCCATGTTGCACACCAAAAGAAACATGATGTCACCTTTTTCTAGAGTGCAATTTCACAAAAAAAGTATGGAATATAACCTTTGTAGAATTGGGAAAAAGCATGAACATCCCTCAGGACTGGAAAGAGATGTTCATTCTTTGGCACAAACAATATAAGGCATGTTTCTATAGAAACCCCTATTAAAAAGGGCTTGGTTGATAATGCCAAAAATTTGTGTTGGAAAGAAATAGATCAATCTTCAAGCAGGAACTCCTAACCCCAAGATCAATAGTAGCACAATCTCATGGGCTCCTCAATGAGACAATCCTCTAAAAGGGAGTGAAGTGAAGTAATATAGTTGTTTTTAGAAGCAAGTGTGGCTAAAGGATATTTTGATAAGGTGTATAGTGTTACCCATAGTCCATAGTAGTAGACGTTAGCATACATCTTATTAGAAGATTGGATTGAAAGAGAGATTTTAGAGATGGATAACATTAATAAGCAATATATATTGTTCTTTGATGGGGCCTTGAACGTAAATCTAAGGGAAACAAGTGCATGTGTGGGGGGAGGGGGGGGGGGGGGGGGGNGGTGGATCGCTCTTAATACTAAAGGAAATCAAGAAATAAGTTCTCCTTGGGGGTTAGGAGAAACCACCAACAATCAAACATAGGTGATGGTATTGTTCCAAGGGTTAAAAATTCTTAAGTTGAGAGGGATCAGGCGCCTCACCATAGTGGGTGACTCCACAATCATAATTAGGCATTTTATAAATCAATCAAACCCACAAGGCATTCATCTAGGTAGGTTCATCCACGAAGCTCATAGGATGGAGTTGAGTTTCGAAAAATTGAATTCCATCAAGTCTTAAGGGAATTCAACACTTAAGCAAATCAAACGAAAAATGAAGTAGTATCAATAGAAAATGGATTGATGACATAGATGGGGGGGTGACCTATGGAAAAACTCATGGTCAATAGTGGAATAATCCTAGAACTCTAATGGTTGGGCATTGCTATTTTTGGCAAGTTTGGTTATTCTTGGCATTGTTTTCTTATGTTCTCTCCAATCTTGTGGTTTGTATCCAATTTGGGTTTGTTATCTTTTGTTGGTTTAGCTTGAATTGGGAGAAGGAATTGTCTTAGTATGGTGTTATAGAAACAACTATGATCGGAAAACAATGGCGGGTCGTGGACATTATGAATGATGTGTCCAATGCAAGACCTCTAATTTGATAAGAGATCATCGAAGATGTGAACACCATATCACTGAATCCAAGAAGCACTTTCCCTCCCTAGTAGTTGAATGTCCAATCAAATTGACGCTGAGAGGGGAAGGGATTCAGAGATAGCAAATAAATTGGTTTGTCAAAGAAAGAAAATTGAGAAGCTAGAGGAAAACTATAATTTGATTTATGAATCGATTCTAGGCTTATATCAAAGCTCATGCTTGCATGGAGAACCCTCCTACTCCTTGGTTGCCCCTCCAAATTTTTCTATTGATTATGTTCGAATTGTGTTGAAAGAGGAGGAGGCGGTTCAACAAGACCAAGGGAACATAGAGATGGGAATTAAAAATATGGATCCCAATCGTAAGGGTGGCATCAAATAGGAATCCCTCGGTGGGCATGAATTCAAATAAGTTAAGGATTTTAAATGTATTGCAAAGTGGTTTTGCACTAGCTCAATGTGTTAGGAAATATTCCATACAATTGTACAATTTTATCTCTAGGACGAGGATAACTCAAATGCTACATAACAATTTTGAAATTTTGGGTATATTTGAAGAACTTAGTTTAGAGCTATTAACATATGCTTTGTATTAACTTGATGTATGATATGGACATGACAAATTTTTAATACAAAATATTAATGTTTCTATTAAAAAGGGGTGTGTATTGTATCGTGGAGTCGCGAGGGAGCAAGGGGTAGGGGGTAATTGACAAGGGTCATAGTAGACGTAGGATGATACCCCTTGATGTTATGAGGGAGGTGTTCCTCTTAAATCTATAAGTATCCTTGTACAAATAATGAAATCTGAAACTATTCAATAGTCAATACAAGTATCCATTAACTATAGATGCATCCATATTGACAACTATTAATAGTTGAAGGATAAATATTGTGTTATCTCAAAAATAGATACTATCAACATCTCACTTCATGTTAAATCTTCATTGCTCATCCCCTATAGTATGGTTAAGTGGAACTTGAAAACATGTGAAGAAGGAAATTAAGAAGAGCAAGTTATTTAACATTTTGAAAGTGAATCATATAGATTTTGTGCGTAGTCCAAATGAAAGTGAGATAGACAACACACATGGAATTAAGTTTTAGCGACATCTTCCATAAGCAATATGAGTACAAACTCAAAACATAGATTCCACCAAATTTTCATAGAAATAAAGAGAATATGCACAATACACCTAACTATAGGTGCAACAAGGAAATCACAAAATACACCAAGAACTGAGGGAATAAAAAACACTCAAGTATATTATCTATGCAATCTGGCAAAGTCTTCCATGAAATGATTCACATATATTTGGTGTGTATTCCAAATGAAAGTGAGATAGAAAACACACATGGAATTAAATTTTATCCACATCTTCCATAAGAAATGTGAGTACAAACTCAAAACATAGATTCCACCAACTTTTCATAGAAATAAGGAGAATATGCACACTACACCTAACTATAGGTGCAACAAGGAAATCATAAAAGACACCAAGCACCAAGGGAATAAAAATCACTCATGTATATTATCTATGCAATCTGGAAAGTCTTCCATGAAGTGCCTCCTCTTCCAAATGGAGGACCGTGATAATAGATGAAACTTAAATAAACAAAGATCTCTCAAGAATTGAAGACTATGAAGGTGAAAGGAAAGCTTGTAGAAGAATGAGACAAGCTCACCCAAACTCTTGGATTCATATGACATTTGGGGGAAAATAAGAATACACTCATGACTCAAGATAAAATGGCAACACTACATTTAACATGTGTCAAGGGATAACTAGTAACCTAGAAAGATGGCCCAATGGCTCTATGGATATTATTACCAACAACCAAAATCAACAGTAAATAGGCTAGTAGTTGGACTAAAGGCGGGTAGGGAGAGTAAGAGGTATAGCTTACGAAAACAACTAGTAGTTTTACACCACTACGGGGAATCGATATCTATCTGACTAACGTTTGTATCAACCAAAGTTCCATGGAAGAAACCAACAAAATTAAGAGGCCATAATCCCTTTAACATGAGTTCTTTAAATCTCTAGACAATTCAAATCCACCATAGAAAGAACAACATAAACTAAACAAGGTTTTGTCTACCACACAAGATGTTTGTGACTAAATCTCTCTATATATGTGCATACAAGAAAAGTTGACAAGACTAGACAGTTGATCCATCACTTGCTGTATGAGGTGTTTGAGGTCAATATCAAGATTTTGAGTCTATGCATTAACCTAACCCACCACCAACTTAGAATCCTCAAAATCTGAATCTCTATGATGCCTCTCTCTGCTGTTATATCCACCAAGATAAGAATGGATTTACTCTTTGCCATGTTTCTCACATATCCCAATCCACATGAAAAAGTGAAACAATTTCTCTTTGAAATATATAACACTCCCCCAACATCGCACATTGTTGAAATGTTGTAACTACGAAGAATATTCTACTTATTATTGAATTATTATCTTATGGATCAATCCCCTTTTGTGGATTGATCATGTCGGGCTTTGTATATGACCAAATCCCCTTTTGTGGATTGGTCAAACCCTAATTAAATTATCCTAATTGAGAAGTCGACCTCTAGGGCTAATTAATGTGGTTTTGGCCACTAATTGAAGAAGTCGGTCAAGCTTGGTGAAGAGACACAACCCTAGCGCCTAACAACTAGTATAAATAAGAGAGGATGATGCCTCATTCTCTGACACTCACTCAAGTCACTCATCTAGTGTGCAATTTTGAAGGAAGTTGCAATTAGAAGAAGGAGAAGAGAGAGGCACATTGCTCAGTCTTGGATATTCTCTAGTGTTTGGTCTTTTATCTTGGCATTGTATTGGCAATCTATATTAAGGAAGTTTTTTCTAGGTTTTCTCCCCCATGAGGGTTTCCCAGGATAAAATGTTGTGTATCTTGTGATTATGTTTCTCTCAGTGATCATGCTTATGTTATTATTGTCTAGTAAATTGAAAAGAACTTAATAACAACTCTTAATTTAAGATGGTATCAGAGCTAAACTAAGTAGAGCACCTTGTATTAGTCAAGGTATTAGAATGAGATTAGAGTTTATCTTCTAACTTAGATTTCTGTCAAGATAGAATATTGTCTTAGTAAAAAGGATAGGTTGAAGAAAGTACTTGTTATCTTGAGTGAAGGAAACTTGGAAGAAAAGAAACATGCTCATTCTTGAGGACAAGACTCCAGGTTATAGGTTTGATTGATTAAGTTGATAAGATTCAAAGTTGCACATGACAAGTTTGATAACTACCTCATTACAAGTAAACACTATAGTTGAGGTAACAGTCTTTGAAAAGTATTATACTCGGTAGCATGTGAGCATATTGAGATAAATGTTTATTGCAATCATACAACTAACATCTCATCTAGGAGAAACCTCTTGTTTTGGTCTTAGATCACCATGGAGGAATGATTGAAGAGTGTTGCTCTCATCTCGTACAAATGATGGCTCTAAAGGAGCTACTATTGTTCTCACTATTGCTTTATTATTATTATAAAGAGTATTATTCTTGTTTGTTGTTTCTCCCTTATTGATCTTGTTCCAAGCAGGTCACAGGTGACAACCCTGAGGAAGCTATAGTGATGGTTGCAAGAGGCAACATACTAGATGAGACATGGAGCAAACTATCCAAGTCGTATACGTGATCATATACATTCATGTGCCAAAGAAGACGAAGAAGAAACTATTTTTGAGATACAAAGTATCTCATATGGAGATTGATTGTAAGGAGCAAAAGGCTCCAAAGATGACCGAACAGTAAGTAGACTTGATCAAAGATAATGAAGCCACCTTGATAGAAAGCAGAATTCGTTTGAAGTCTGACTCAACTTTTCATATTAAGACTTGGTATTCAACACCAAGTATATCTTGTGGAGACTATGAAGTCCTTGCAGACTTAGAAGAAATAAAGAACAGAGTAAACCTAATCTCAAAAAGGATCAGATGAAGAGACATATTCTAGAACTAAGAGACAGATGACATGAGAAGAATAGATCGTAGCTTCAAAGACTTCTAGGAGATATGAAATCTCCTGGGAAGATTCCTTTGTTTCGGTAACAGAGAAGGAAGCCAGTCAGAGGGACTGGGATATGAATTTTTCCTTGAGATTAGAAGGGAAGTTAGTGTTGACTTCCAAGAATTATCTAATAGATCAAGCATGTTGCAAATAACAATATAAATATGTACAAAGACTGAATTGTGTCCAGAGGATTCTCCCAGCAAGAGGGAGAAGACTATGATGAGACACTGACTCCATTAATTGAATAATTAGTTCCAGTATTCATGAAGACAACCAAAACAACCATGATTCTGATACAATATAAGATTTAGGGGGAGCAATCCCTACATTTGAGATTGAGTTATCTCCAGTGCCAGATGGTGTAGTACATTAGTTGGGTCATGAAGACATGACTACAATCGCAGATAGAGTTACCTCCATGAAATAAGAAGAACTACTTTCAGTATCAGTTATTGAGCCACTCTCAGTTTCCGATGAAGTTGTTGTCGTGATAGAGTAGAGGATTTACTCTCGGATTTCAGTAGTCACAGTGAGAATGGAGTAGCCATTCTCAACTTCAAAGCAACTGCAGGTCCAAAGTCCCAGTTCCAGAGGAACAATTGCAAAGAGAGTAGAGGACATACTCTCAGGTAGTGAGACAGATAGTGCTTTGCAAAAAGCACATAGAGCTAACACATGATTATGCATATTAAGTTGGAACTGATCAAGTGTACCAGGTTGTTCCAATGTGATGTGAAAATTTGGTTTCGAAGTACATGACAAGAAGACTCATGTCTCGAAGTTGAAGCAAGCTCCAAGAACTTGGTATGGTAGGATTGATAGTTTTCCAATGAGTTTGGGCTTTGCCAAGAGTAAAGCTCATTCTAACCTTTACTTCAAGGTTTTAAATAATGAGCCAGTTATATTGATGTTGTATGTGGATGACTTATTCTTAACTTGAGAAGAAAAGTTCATCACATATTGTAAGAAGAAGCTCGTTGCAGAATTTGAGATGAAAGACCCAGGCCTCATGCACTATTTCTTAGGTCTTGAAGTTTGGTAGAGCATAGAGAAGATCTTCCTTAACCAAGGGAAGTATGCAGTTGAAATATTGAAGAGGTTTGATATGTTGGAGTGTAAATCCATGAATACACCCATGGAAACAAAGTTGAATCTCCTAGTGGATACTTCGTCAGAATTAGTTGATGCTACTCTGTACAAACATATTATTGGTTCGTTGATGTATCTGATGAATATCGAGCCCGATATATCCTTTATTGTGAACACCTTGAGTCAGTATCTAATAAAGCCCAGACGTGTTCACCTTGTAGTTCCAAAGCATGTGATAAGATACCTTAAGGGTACATTGGACTTTGGTCTCTGTTATAATGGAGGTCATGACTTCGAACTGATTGGTTATACTGATTCAGATTGGGCTGGAAGTGTTTCTAATAGAAATAGCACTTTAGGATGTTGTTTTAGTCTGGGGTCAGCCATGACTTCATGGCAGAGTAGGAAGCAATCCAATATTTCTCTCAGCACGCCAGAAGCAAAATACATTGTTCCATGTTGCTCCAGTTGTGAATCCATATGGCTTTGGAATTTGTTGACAAGTCTATTTCATCTGGAGATGGAAGCAACCGTGATTCTATGTGATAACCAGAGTTGCATAAAGATGATAGAGAACCTTGTGCTCCATGATAAGTCGAAGCACATAGAAATATGGTATCACTACATTCGTGATATGGTGCAGAGAGGAGTTGTTAAGCTCCAATACGTTGGCACAGATGAGCAGGTTGCAGATGTGTTGACCAAGCCTCTGTCTTGTGTAAAGTTTGAATACTTTCTAGACAAGCTTGGTATAGTCCGAAAGGACCTCCCTCGAAAGGGGGAGTGATGTTAATGATACTCAGGTATCCTGACCAACAACGAGTAGCTCAGTTAGGATTTTATATCCTAGGGAACTGATCGTCCCTGGAAAGATCTTGAAGGTCCAATAAGGATGGTCTATCAGAGTACATGTGCATGTATATGCCAGTTGTGGTCAGTTGTGGTAGCTCCGTTAGGATTTTATATCCTAGGGAATCTTTTGATTCCTGGGAAAATCCGGAAGGTCCGGTAAGGACGGTCTATTAGAGCACCACGTGGTAGCTCCGTTAGGATTTTATATCCTAGGGAATCTTATGATTCCTGGGTAGATCCATAGGGACTGTCATAGTACCAAAAAATGTTGTTATTACACCTGCCTCATTTTGTTTCCCTAAGATGATGATGATGTTATCTTAGCCTCATGTTGATGATGTTGTTGCTCCAACCTCGTGTTGTTGATGATGTTGTTCCAGCCTCGTGTTGTTGATGATGTTGTTGTATCAACTTCATGTTGTTGATGATGTTGTATCAACCTTGTGTTGTTGATGATGATGTTGTATCATCCTCGTGTTGTTTTTGGTGATGATGTACCAGCCTCATGTTGGTGAGATTGTTGCTCTAGTTTCATGCTATTGATGTTGATGTTTCAACTTCTTGCTGACGATGATGATGATGATGCTACTCCAGCTCCATGCTGTGAGAGATGATGATGATGCTACTCTAGCTCCTTGTTGTGAGAGATGATGATGATGCTACTCCAACTCCATGTTGTGAGAGAAGATGATGATGCTACTCCAGCTCCTTGTTGTGAGAGATGATGATGATACTCCAACTCCATGCTGTGAATGATGATGTTATTGATGATGAGAAAAACTTCCGATGATTTATAGATATGCCAGTCAATGTTCAAGACATTGTTGAAGTTGTTTCCCTCTCTCTCTCTCTCTCTCCCGATGATGTTGTCTTGTAGAATACCCTTCTTGTTAAGGGGGAGTGTTGAAATATTGTAATTGCGAAGAATATTCTACTTATTATTGAGTTATTATCTTATGGATCAATCCCCTTTTGTGAATTGATCATGTCGGGTTTTGTATATGACCAAATCCCCTTTTGTGGATTGGTCAAACCCTAATTAAATGATGTTAATTGAGAAGTCGACCCCTAGGGATAATTAAAGTGGTTTTAGCCACTAATTGAAGAAGTCGGCCCAGCTTGGTGAAGAGACACAACCTTAGCGCCTAACAACTAGTATAAATAAGAGAGGATGATGTCTCATTCTCTGACACTCACTCAAGTCACTCATCTAGTGCGCAAGTTTGAAGGAAGTTGCAGTTAGAAGGAGAAGAGAGAGGCACATTGCTCAGTCTTGGATATTCTCTAGTGTTTGTATTTTATCTTGGCATTGTATTGACAATCTATATAAAGGAAGTTTTTGCTGGGTTTTCTCCCCCATGAGGATTTCCCAGTATAAAATGATGTGTACCTTGTGATTGTGTTTCTCTCAGTGATCTTGCTTATGCTATTATTGTCTAGTAAATTGAAAAGAACTTAATAGCAGCTCTAAATTTAACACACATCTCTATATTCCCCTCTAAAGCACCATTAAAAAAACACCATGGTCACCCTCTACCAATATGAAATTCCCCCACCTGCATTAGGGCCTTGATGAATATCCCTTTCTTAAGGGCTTCATATACGTATTGTATTTTGAAGAAAACCTATAGGAGAATTCTACTAGCATCTTCAAATATCATGGTATTTACAGTTATCCATAGTTCACAAAACACAATTAATGGTAAAGATTCATGTTCAAAAACCTTATCATTCTATCATATATATCCCTTTCTTAAGGGCTTCATAGAAATATTGTAGTTTGAAGAAAACCTATTGGGGAGTTCTACTGAAATCTTCAAATATCATGGCATTTATGGTTAGCCATCATGTTCAAAAACCCTATCATCCGCCCACCAATACTTAAGAACCTCCTTCTAACATGTTTCCATCTCACATACCAACACCTCGAATTAAGGTTTTTGTTGTTTCCCACACTTTTGAGGATAAATGACAATCTACAAACATATAAAAACTGGATTTAGCCGCACACCTACACATAGGGAACATACATAGACCCTCGAAAGCTCTATTCGCCCATTTAACAAATTCACAACAAAAACCCACATGTAGCATCATGGATCTTAAATAGGACCAACTTGCTTTATCAAGCCTTTGGTAGATCCAATTTGATGATGAAGGAGGGAAATTTCCTTACCTTCATTGAATGAATACCTTCTAGAGAAATACCTATAGCTTCATGGATTTTTCTATCATTCATAAACCCAAATTGCTCACTTGAGATAACAAGGGATACCACTGGCTTAAGTCTTATTTATATGACCTTAGATATTATCTTGTAAACCACATTGCAAGGTACCTATTTTGGGGAGATCATTCAAGGAAGGTAGTGTTTATGGCACCTATGACCTTCCCTACTTTCCTTGATTCTTCAACAACCAACAACAAATCTTTCCCCAACAAATCAAAGAAGCCATCAAAGAATTTAATGGGCCATCAATATATTATAGGGCTCTTATCCTTCTAAAAAGAGTCAAGCAATCCTTCCAATTTTACCAAAGAAATATTATCCATAAGTGCCATGTTTCATTCATGATTTTACAAAACCAGGGAAAAAGGAAACCATCTTCATAATTTTAGTTATATTTTCTCTTGGAGTTTCCTAAAACAATTGTTTAAAATGTGAAGTGCCTACCTCAACAATAGCTCAAAACTTGTTCACCTGCTCACATTCTCCATTTGTAATGCTCCATATAGTATTTATATTCTTTCTCATTCAAGCATAGTTGTGAAAGGCACGAGTATTCTCATCTCCCTAAGCTAACCAAATATCTCAACTCTTTTGTCTCCATTTGGATTCTTCCACTCTAAAGATTTTTTTTTAGGATTACAAATTCTTAATATTCCCCAAATCTTCTTCAATAAAAATACCACTCATATTGGATTTGAATATGTTTGCAATCTCTTCCTCTAGGTTCCATATTTTCTCATGTTAATCCTTGTACTTTACCTTTTCCCACTAAATTGTTTTCTTCTTGATCCCCTTTAGATTATCACTAAACTAGAACATCATAGAATCATCCATGCCTTCGTCATAATGCTTCCATTCATTTTGGACCAAATCTAAAAATTCATGATCCTCAATCATGTTACATGAAAGAGATTGCTAGATTCCTTGGGATACCTAAGGCAAGTGTTTCAAACAGAGATCTGAAGATTACTTGAAAATTTTGGAAAGGGTTGTTCAAGGGATTTGAAACAAGTCTGAAATTAAGTACAACATTTCTTCCACATACAAATGGAAAACGAACAAGAATTAATCAAGTGATTGAGGATATGCTAAGAACGTAAGTGATGGACAAGTCATCCAAGTGGGAGGATTACTTGTATTTAATGAAATTTTCATATAATTATGAATATCATGCTTCTTTGAAGATGAGTCCATTTGAAGCTTTGTATAGTTGAAAGTACAATACTCGAATCAATAGGGATAATCTAGCAGATAGAGTAGTACTTGGTTCATAATTGCCCAAAGAAATGGAAGAGAATATGGTCAAGGTCAAGCAAAATTTGAAGGCAACGTAGGATAGGAAAAAGAGTTATGCAGACAAAGGTAGGGTACCAAGAGAGTTAATGGTTGTGAAACATGTATACCTAAAAGTTAGACCAAAGAAGAGCTCCTTGAAGTTGGGAAGTTGTCCTAAGTTCGTAGCTAGATACTGTGGACCTTTTGAAATCTTAGATAGGATAGGGCTTGTCGCATACAAGCTTGTATTGTTGGCTAGCTTAAAATCTCATAATATGTTTAATGTATCACTTTTAAACAAGTATATACTTAATCTTAACCATGTCAATGATTGGGCTTTGATCTAGGTGGATCTAGAAGGGGATATTCAGGTACAACTAGTATGCGTCCTAGAGAAAAATGTCACATTTCTCAGGAATAAAGAAATAGGAACGATACAGGTCTAATGGATCCACTACAACCCCCAAGAAGTAATGTGGGAACTAGAGGATGCCATGTGAGAGGCATACCCACATCTATTTTAAGTTTTGATGTAAATTTTTGTTATTGTATACAATGTTGATATGCACCAAGGTGCAAATTTAAGGGGAGAGGAATGTAATACCCTCAGTTTTGACCCCACAATGTAAATGTAAATGTAATGAAGATATGGTTGTAAGCCAATACCATATGTGAATTGCAATCGTACATTCGATTATAATATGAAATCCCTAACGATTGCAACAAAGAAGGATTGAAAAAGAGATGGGGGGCTATGATTCCATATGTGGGGGAAGTGAAAGGGAGCTTGTAGGAGGCTTTAGGGGGGTAGTGGGAGAGAGAATTTTAGTTAGTGACTTAACCATGGAATCCCAACATAGATCTTCCCTAGCCAGCCTATGCTCGAGCACTAGAAGGGAATTGTGATAGCTTGAGGGACTATGTAGTTGATAAGGGGATCCCATTCCTAGTGGAGTGAAAGCTAAGGGGGAATAGTGTTGATTTATTGGGATAGTTGTAGAGGGATTCCTTACCTATGAATTTTTTTTGGGTTATGGGTTGTGTAATAGGACTTAGAGCTAGACCTTAGGACCTCACCCTTGTGGATTCATAGCCTCAATTTGAGGGTGGCCTCTATCACAAGGCTAGAGCGAATGTCCTTTGTTTGCAGCCAATTAAAGGATCATTTTTCCAAAAAGATAAGTGCAATTCTATTGTGCTATAATTATGCAAAAATTGTTGATATATTGTGTTTTCTATTCTACATTTTATTATTTATGGCTTGTTCAATTTTATATTTTTATATTTAATTTGCATAATCATAGATGAATGCATCATAGGACTGAATTAATGTTTAAGGTTGAATTGAATGTCTTAAGGTTGTTGTAGTCGTGCTTCCACTATTAAATGCTACATCCTCCCAATGAAATTGATTTTCATTTCTATTGATTATCAAAGCAAAAGTTTATGGCGAATTTGAGTACCTTGTCACCTCAAAATATTTGCAAAGATGGTTAGGTACATTACATTATGGTTGCCTCAAAATACCAACCATGGAATGCAACCATCAATAAACCCTTTTCCTTCGTTGCATCAAGTAAAGACTCCATTACCAACATCACCTCCAGTTTATGAACAATAACCATTCTCTATAGGGATTTTCTCTTATGGGAACTCCCTAACCCTCTAATATTGTATGAGATAAAACTCATTTTAAACCCTTGGATTGGGCTTTCCTCACTCTAAGCGCCCCTTAAATTTACATTTCCTTACTTGAAATAAATTATCTATATGATTGAAACTTAGCTTGATTGAGTAGTGATTTCATGCCAAGACCAACAACATACAACTTTGATCTTGACCCAATCCTCCTTCCATCACAAATCCTCCATATCTATACATTTCTTCTTGGTCGATCAAAGTTGGTATTTTTTATTAACAAGGGGAACATATTCTTCATTAGACAAGTATGTAGTGTTGATGTTATTAGTGACATCCACCACCTTCTTCTTTGCTACCTTTTTCTTTCCCCCCGAGGTAGCACTGCCACCAACATGATTGGAGATCACTTATTTAATAATCATTGTTTTGTCAGCCTGTCTACATGTTCCCCTCTTCAAGTCAGTTTGTTGTCCTTCTAGTAAATAAACCTCCACTGAAACCTCCTCCTAGTCCCCTTATTCTTCAAGATCAACCAATGTAGAAACATCTTTGCATTTTTTTTATCTTTTTTATGGAGGAATCCCTCTTCTAGATTTCATTATGAAAATAATATCCTAAGCCTTTGTTTTTGGAACCTCCTCAACATCCCTATGTCCATACATCGTTTTTTCCTCATGACAACATCAACTATGTCTCTTTTGAGGGGTAGAAGTCTTTGTTGCTCTAGTAATATCATTTACGATTTTTTCAACAACAAAGGAAGAAGGTTTATCAAGGTTGTACCAACCTCTATCTCTTATTGCAATGGTTGTCCTCCACCTAGGATGTAACATATCCAACACCCTCTGTGCTTTGTTGAGGATATGGGGTACTTCTTGAAATCACCAAATTTTCACCAACTTCTTGCTTTGGTACCACTTGCTAACTTATCGAACCATCTAGTTCAATTGAAATCAACATTTTTACATAGAATTGATAGGTAAATAAAACTTACCAATAAAATATATTATTCCCACAACAAATTAATTCAATACCCATGAGTATGATCAACAATATCAACATATAAAACATATATTATGGTCATACATTGAATAATAACAATTGATACATCGAAATTATAGTAGTATACATAACCAACACTTCCCCAAAAAATTAATTACATTTCCCTCATGATTTTGGTTGCTTCTCAAGTACCCATAAGGCCATTTACAACAAACTAACATGGCTATAAATAAAATTACATAACATAGGCATTATTATGCCCTCCCCATTACAATATATGGTTGTAACAACCTCAAATCTACATACAAATATATACTAGACAACTGAGAATGCCCTCCTGAGCCAAAGCTAACTTCCAACCTTTTATATTCAAGAATGTAAGTACATAATTCTCATATACAATAGCAACAACAACATTTAACATCATCCGATCGATAATAAAGTCTATAATACTTATATGTTTTAGGTTTCAATTGGGGAAATATCTCCATGGGAGTGTTTTTCCTCCCAATCATAGGCACCAACTCAAGTAGTCTCCACCCTAGTGCCAAGCAATGAAACAAAAAAGGTGAATTTACTAGCTATGGCTATGGTTTTCCTCACTCAACCCAAATTCTAATTATTACAACCACGATATTATCTCTTAGACCATTATTTCTACTACAATCCCATTCTTCGGCCTCTCTTTCCCTCTTGGATTTGCACAACATAAGGGATGGGATAACCTTCACTATCAAATAGTCTCTTGGGCTATCCCACTTCCCTTCAATTCTCTCACACATATTGGCTAGGAAATATCTAATGTTGGGAACTAGTGAATCTTAGTTATAACAATTATACATATACACATCCATGGTTTCTTCATACCTACATGGAAACAAAGCTAAGCAATGGACTCACTCTTGGCACAATGCAATTTCAACATCAACATACCAACATACCCAACCTTTGTTCAACTATGAGAGAATGGTAGCATGAATCAATGGTTTTTCAAGCCAAGGCTTGCATGAACATCCCCCTTGCATGAGGACTATGTGCCCTTTCACAAAGTTTGCAGAAATAAAACATAAGGAAAATAATACAAAATGTATTGAGGCTTGGGGAATAGACACATGGAAACAACGACAAAAATATTATTTTATTGACCAACCCTATTTCGCCTCATTGTTTCATTGCCCCCATGGTGCTCCTAGGGAGATATATTGGGGCATATCCTAATTGTTTCCTCGACACCTTCTTGATCCACATACTCGTGGATTTATAAAATATCAACCTCCCAAAAAACTTTCCCACAAGGACCATAGCTTAATGCATTAGCACCTAGTCCATAACCACATATTGTCCCATGATCAATTTCATTCTTTCTACTCTGAACTTGACACACCTTAGATTGTGTTTCTCCCTTTTAGCACTCAAATTTGTGCTCTTCACCTCCTTTCTATCCTCCTACGTCTTCAAAACCCCGACTTCTTCCTCCATAACTATCTCCTCTAAATCCCACATGTCTTCCCCGATGTTATCAAAACTAGATCGTAACCAGCAAAACTGGTCAATTTGACCTATTTCGAGGCCTTCCCAGTCTAGTTCAGGGTTTCCAATCATTTTTGGTCGGTTCTGTACAAAACCAATCTTAAAGCACCAAACCAAATTGTTTGGTACAATGTCGTATGGTGCGGCTACGGACCACCAAAACTTAGAAAAAATACAACCAATAAATTAAGTTATTTGCAAGAAAAACACTTAACCCTAGGGCCCTACTAACGTTATTTAAAGAGTTCACTCACCCTAGTAATTAATGGTAATATTAAATTCTTAAAGTAAAAGGATAACTTCAATTTTTAACATTACCATTAATTGTTTTAGGATGTTTGAGAGTGGTTCCAACCTCATTGGACTTCATATGGAGAAAGTAGAATTTTAAATCCCATTCAAAATTAAGCAGACTTAACAGTTTTTAGGATTTCAAGATTGACAAGATTGCAACATTTCCACTAGATTCTATCATGTATTAGGGTACAAAACTAACATTTAATCAAAATCACCAAGCCCTCAATGTACCTCAATGTTGGTGACATTGATTGTTGAACTCCTCTGTCATGACCCTGGTAAAAATGTACTCTTCACTCTAGCAAAATAATTGATTAGGCAAGTTAAGAATTTTCTATCTTATTTTAATGCTTAGAGGGTGATATTGATAAGGAGGATCATAATATAGGCAATGATTTTGATGATATGTAGTTATTTGTTGTAGCATGATTTTTTTGGACTCTAGAGGCCATTTAGAGCCTCTTTGTTAGTGAATTTTGGTTCAAAGATGGATTGCACCTTGGTGCTCTTTTAGTTATATGCACTCTTACTTGCTATATACATGAGAAACTTTACATATTTGTGTATAACGGTTTGCATTCATATGGAAGCACATGAATGTATATGTTTTTTTGTTTCCAAAATTGAATATTTTATGTATTTTTTGGTCCAATTTTTTTCTAGTTCTGATCCAGTTCACATTTTTGGGGTCAATCGGTTCAACGACCTGTCCGGTTTTGATAACATTGATCTCCCCTATAGTTCTATGTGTCACATTAATCCCAATATCAACCACCTCTTTCATAGTCACAGTGACATCATTTCCTTTCATGGACCAATCTATATGTTGAGATTCCCTTCCACTACCATCATTCTCCATACTTTCCACCTCGAATAAGTTGTCTTATCACTCTGCAAACCTGACCTCACTATCATTGCTACAGTTCAAGATTGTGCCCCTGACTTCCAAATGAATGGCCTTGACCTAACATTATGAGCCTTCCACCACTTGCATCCATGATTGAATAGTCAAAATGCAAAAATTATGGAGTTAACAAACCCCCAACCACGATTTCATTGTCCCCACCTATACCATCTTCAAATACACAAAGCTCCATGGTGATATCCTTGACCTAGTTGCCACACCAAAACCCTAGGAACCATCACCACCTTGAAACCCTAGTTCCTCGATATGATGTATATACTTACCAGGTAATCCCAAATGATACATGCAGTGTATTGAAATATGGAATGGAGTCTATGTATAAGTCCTTATCCTTCCAAAAGCACAAAGGATGGAATTTGCTTAGTCCAATGGACCTGCAATTTTATAGAACTTGTTGAAATCTCATTTAAGTTTGGGATTGACACTTACACAATTTTTAGATGAAAAACACCTTCTATCATTTAAAAACCATAGTATCGCCACTGCCACATGACACTTTCTAAGGGATCAACACACTTTCTTGACTTGGATCTATTGATGTTAGTGTGTCACGGGATTGGTCCACACACCTAGTAGGTCAACGATGTTGATGTCATCATTGTCGCATGGTAAACTTAGAGAATTGCACATGTCTTCAACGTTCCTCTTGTGCCTAGTCATCACTAACTATCCTCTTATATTGCTTACATTACGTTGTCTGGTCTTCCTTTAATTGTTGTCATGGAAAGGTCTTATAGTACCTAGTGGATTTCATTACTTGTGCAATCCTTGTTATGACCCCTTAAATATACTCGAGTTGCTCATAGATCCAAAAATCTATTAAATTGAGTTATGGATATTGTTAGGGCCATAACAAGAGTTGTGCATCCTAAATATCATGAGGTCCCAAATATCATTGGCCCAATGGACAAGAAGTAGTATTAAAATAACCTTTTGGTAATTGTTGAGTTCATTGGGAGAATGTTGCAATTAATAGAACACAAAGAACCCAATCACCTAGCCCAATGGACTTGAAAAGATTACGAGGCTTAGTAAAGTAATGCTTGGAATCCAAAAAAGACATAAATTTTAAACGAAAATAAGTTGTCTTACTTAGTTGATGTGAACCCATACCACCATGTGGCATCCTTTAGAGTTGTCACGCATCTCTTCATTTCTCCCTACAAGAATCATCAACACCATATGGAAAAACATGATTGGTACATGCACATGTCATGTCAACAATGCTAATGTCATCACAGTGATATGGGATTTTATGACTCAACAACATGTCCCTATGTTTTCCTTGGATGGGTACCATGCCGAAGTGTCCTTTAACGTTGGGGGGATTTCCTTTCTTTTTGCAAGCCTTGGCTAAATTCCTCAGATACACTCGATCTCTTCTGGAGCCGATAAATAAAGATAGCATAAAGAGAAGACACAACTCCATAATTTGGTATTTAAATATTCTCTTATTAGAAGTGTTTATATAACGTATCGACTCACTTGACTTCAATAACTAGAGATAACATACAAGCAAGTGTGGCATCGATTGCTCTTTTACGTTGTGGTGTGGAAACTCAACTCCTTTCTTGTCCTTCGAGTCAAATGTAATGTAGCCTCAAGGCCATGTCATTTCTTATGATGTTGAGAACCTAAAAGCTCATATTTCCCCATCTTCCTAGACCTAAGAAGATTATACAATGAAATGAATTTCAATGTGACATCCATAGAAACACTTGTATTAGTCTCAAACATGAAGGACAAAAATGACCTAGCTTGGTGAATTCAAAAGCTTTCTAAAATGCAATTAATTACCTAAATTAGAAGGCTCAAACACTTATAAGAAGAATTTATGCAAATGCACAAGGCCTTACCCCTTGGATGGTGATGTGGCAGTTGATGCAACACTTATTGATTAGGCCAGGTGTGGTATAATAACCCTATTGATTGGATGAGTGTGATGCCACACTACCACATGGAAGCTTAAAATTACTGCATGTGTGATGCCAACTTAGTATTTTCGATGTCATTATGTTGATGTGACATCTTGGGTGGTGCTAAGGGGCACTTCATTAGTGCCCTTATTGTATTGAGTTGACATTGTCCACTGACCTAGTTGTCAATTTCTAGAGTGATTAGGATGTTGACATCATTGAGCATCTAAAGGGGTTATTAGATCGCCAAATACATTAATCTTGAAATTTTCTTCAGGTCCCATAGACCCAAGATTACATTGATATTTCTAAAATATTGACGAGTCTAGTCTAGAAGTTGTGTAACTCGAAGAGCATAGAGACCAAAATCAACCCACTATGACAAACTCAATAGAATTTTAGGATCCATTGAAGAATATCATTGGGTTTGTGGAGAGACCTATGTAGTACCTAAAAATACAAAACTTTGAACTTGTCTAGAGTTGTAAGGCTGAAACATAATTTCATTTTTCCTACAGAGTATTTAAGTTCGAAAATGAAGGCTTGGGCCTTGAACCTACGACCTCTTGGGCAATCAAAATATTTATCACCGTGACACTAACCAACAACCCACCCTGCAACTTTGAATGCACATAGGGAAAATATAATATACAAATTTTAGCCAAGGCTACTTAACCCTTCAATGAGAACTCAAATAATTAACAATGTCTTCCCAAAGTACCAATTTTCTAGCAAAAGGTATGTGATCCAAGCGCCAACATCCCTACAAAAGTCCATTAAATTCACCAACAAAGAATACAAGATCCTCTCTTTCTTATGTACCAAAAGCTCAAAGAGGCCAAGGTTTCTTACCCCTTCAATGAGTGCTAAAATACTTAACAATGTATGCCCAAACTACCTTTTTTCCAATGGGAGGAAAATGATATGATCTAGGGTCCAACAACCTTGCAAATGTCCATTAAATTCACCAACAAAGCATACATGATCCTCCTTTGTTATACACTAAATCTTGAGGAAGCCAAAATTTAGTGAAACCCCTTTAATTCATTCAAAACCATCAAAGAAAATCCTTAAAGAAGCCAAAAAGAACTAGAATAGATTATGAATCTCGATATTCAAACAATTAGGGTACCCAAAATTTTGGGTAACAATTGGCTCCAACTATGGAAGAGTACCCCCTATGGTTATGACAAAATCTCAGCACAAGCCTATCCTAGGGCTTAGAGTCAGAGGTTTGAAGCCCTAAGAACTATGGTTGAAATGCAAGAAAACCATAAATAACTAGGATTACAAACATACTAGACTTGAACTAAGACTATACAAACTACTAAAACCTACCTACCTTAAACCACTCAAATCCCAAGGATAGATCAACTACAATCATATAACCAATGTAACCAAGCACACATTTGATTGATAATAGGATGCCATTGCTTGGTTGGTTGTGAGACGAAGTATCAACACTACAAATTATGAAACGTGATAAAACCACTGTTCTCCCTACACTCTCATGTATACTATACCAAGAGACCCACAACCATGAGACTTTGATTGATCTAAAACATGATCTATCCAAGTTTACACAAAATCGGTGCAAACCCCCAAATGATGAAAATTGTCAATTTAGAATAAGAACGAAAACCAAAAGAGACAAAAGCTCCTTTACCAAAATATATTGCTTGTTTTGTTCATGCAAAAGGGTGTTGAGCTCATCATTTGATCATTTCTAATATGCATGTATTGATGTTGAGTCACCACTGAAATTTTTTTACTCCATACTCTGAGTTACCAACCAACACAATTGCTAATGCCACGATACATTTTGCAAACAAACCATCATGTATAATTTGTAGCTTTGAACAAATAGATGTCATCACAGATTCTTTAATTTTCATAAATATTTGATGTCCTTGGAAAAGCCTCTCTTCATGAATCAACATCCTTTTAAGGGGTAGATAGTGAATTTTCTTTTTGAATTTTCCCTTAGGGGTAAATCTCCTATTGTTTTTCTTCAAATCTATAACCATTTTTTAGAAGAGTCAATAAGTCATGGTTTGAGCTTGGTTCCTCTTTATCATGCTTTTCAAGATTAAAATCATAAATGGGAGCACCATGAGGATTATATAATCCTTCTCCTGGAAGAATATTCCCCACAACTTTTGAAAGATCACCCCTAAGATAATCCTTTTGCTTTCAAAAGATACCTAAATTGATCTTCTTCCTTTGCAATGTCCACCATTTGTATCATACACGGGATCAACAAGGTACACATCAACATAATCATCATGCTTAGAAAAATCATTATTCATATATAGAACTACTTGCGAATGAGGTTGAACACCAAGCTCTTCCTCTACATGCTTAGACAATGCCCCTTTAATTGTTCAAATTTGTATAACTAGAGTCAATATCATCGATATGATTAGGCCAAATCAACACTTTGGATTCAAATTATGAGTGTACTTCTTGATCACAAACTTCAAACATTTCAACAAAGCACATGAAATATTTTGCACGAGGATCACCAACCGCATCATAGGTCCTTGTATCAAAATTGCCAAAAGCATGAGCACATGTAGAAGTCTCCACTTTTCATAGCATAATATTTTTCAAAATCTTTCTCGTGGGGGACATCAACATTAAAAGTAGGTTGCAACCCTTGCACTTTGGAAACGATAACGACTTTCCCTCTTATGAGACTCCCATACTCATTATGAAAAGAGAATTCAACAAATAAATTAAAGGTTTCTTGTTTGAGTGTTCTCTTCCAATGGAAGTAGGGAAGGAATATGAAAAAATAGACTTCCAAATTATCCCAGTTGATAGTGGCATGGGGAGAGAGGAACAAACCATTAGAGGGATTTCCCTCGGAATGTTTGCCCAAACAAGCTAATAGCATTTTCCCCCACATCCACCTCATTTATGATGCAAATCATAGTGAACTCTTTGAAGTGGGCCACAAGGTCGAAAGCACCTTTTTCGGTGAAGATAAAAAATTATTCATAAAGGTGTGGAAATTTCTCAAAATTTAAAATTCAATGCAAACCAAAAATTTTACCTTCAACCTAGAACGTTTCTTGGGTTTTAGCTCTATGAATTTTCAGCCTTAGGGCTACTGTAAAATAAGGTACAAAAAAAAATGGAAAGAGTACAATGTTTCCCTTCCAAACTATTAAATTTAGAGTTGTTATTAAGTTCTTTTCAATTTACTAGACAATAATAGCATAAGCAGGATCACTGAAAGAAACACAATCACAAGGTACACAACATTTATCCTGGGAAACCCTCATGGGGGAGAAAACCCAACAAAAACTCCCTTAATATAGATTGTCAATACAATGCCAAGATAATAAACCAAACACTAGAGAATATCCAACACTAAGCAATGTGCCTCTCTCTTTCTTCTTCCGACAACTGGAAACTGCAACGTCCTTCAAACTTGCGCACTAGAAGTGTGAGTTTAGTGAGTGAGCTAATGAGGCACCTTCCACTCTTATTTATACTAGTTGGCGAGCGCTAGGGTGGTGTCTCTTCATCAAGCAGGGATGACTTCTTCTTTAGTGGCTAAAACCACTTTAATTAGGCATGGGGGGCGACTTCTTGATTAGCAACATATAAATTAGGGTTTGACCAATCCACAAAAGGGGATTTGGTCTTATACAAAGCCCGACATGATCAATCCACAAAAGGGGATTTGATCTATAAGATAATAACTCAATAATAGTATAATATTCTTCGCAGTTACAATATTTCAACACTTCCCCTTAACAAGAAGAGTATTCTACAATACAACATCATCAAGAGAGAGAGAGGGCAACAACATCAACAACATCTGGAACACTGACTGGCATATCTATAAATCATCGAAAGTTTTTCTCATCATCAATAACATCACCATTCACATCATGGAGTTGGAGTATCATCATCATAGTTCACATCATGGAGCTCGAACAACATCATCATCATCATTCACAGCATGAAGTTGGAACCTGAAACATCAACATCAGTTAGCATAAAAGCAATAACAACAACATCAACATCATCATCATCAGCAACACAAGGCTGGGGAAACAACATCATCATCATCATGGGGCAACTAAATGAGGCAGGTGTATCAACAACATTTGGTGGTACTCTGACAGTCCCTAGGGATATGCCCAGGAATCATAAGATTCCCTAGGATATAAAATCCTAACAGAGCTACCACATGGTACTCTGACAGACCGTCCTTACCGGACCTTCGGGATCTGCCTAGGAATCATAAGATTCCCTAAGATTATAAAAATCCTAATAGAGCTACCACTACTGACCATAGCTAGCATATACCTGCACATGTACTCTGACAAACCGTCCTTACCGAACATTCGGGATCTGTCCAGGGATGATCAGTCCCCTAGGATATAAAATCCTAACTAAGCTATCCGCTATTGGTTAGGATACCATATTATCATCAACATCACTCCCCCTTTCGAAGGAGGTCCTTTCAAACAATACCAAGCTTGTCTCGAAAGTGCTCAAGCTTTACACGAGACAGAGGCTTGGTCAACACATTTGCAACTTGCTCATTTGTGCCAACATATTGGAGCTTTATAGCTCCCCTCTACACCATATCACGAATGTAGTGATACCATATTTCTATGTGTTTTGACTTGTCATGGAACACAGGGTTCTCTGTCATATTTATGCAACTCTGGTTATCACATAGAATCACGATTGCTTCCATCTCTAGATCAAATAGACCTGTCAACAACTTCCAAATCCATATGGCTTACTAGCAGAACATGCAGCAATGTATTCCGCTTCTGCCGTGCTGAGAGCAATACTGGATTGCTTCCTACTCTGCCATGAGGTCATGGCTGACCCCAGACTGAAACAACATCCTGAAATGCTCTTTCTGTCAGAAACACTTCTAGCCCAATCTGAATCAGTATAGCCAATCAGTCTGAAGTCATGATCTCCATTATAACAGAGACCAAAGTCCAACGTACCCTTAAGGTATCTCATCACATGTTTTGCAAGAACAAGGTGAACGTGGTTGGGTTCTACCAGACATTGACTTAAGGTGTTCACAACAAAACATATATCTGGCCTGGTATTCGTCAGATACTTCAATGATCCAATGATATGTCTGTACAGCGTAGCATCAACCAATTCTGACGAAGTATCAACCAGGAGCTTCAACTTTGTTTCCATGGGTGTGTTCATGGATTTACACGCCAACATATTGAACCTCTTAAATATTTCAACTGCATACTTCCCTTAGTTAAGGAAGATCTTCTCTGGGCTCTACCAAACCTCAAGACCTAGGAAATAATGCATTAGGCCTAGGTCTTTTATCTCAAATTCTGCAGCGAGCTTCTTCTTACAATCAATGATTAACTTTTCTTCTCCAGTTAAGAATAAGTCATCTACATACAACAACAATATAATTGGTTCATCATTAATAACCTCCTTAAAGTAAAGGTTAGAATCAACTTTACTCTTGGTAAAGCCCAAGCTCGTTAAGACACTGTCAATCCTTCCATACCAAGCTCTAGGAGCTTGCTTCAATCCATACAGAGCCTTCTTCAACCTGCAAACATGAGTCTTTTTGTCTTCAACTTCAAACCAAGAGATATTATTGCTACTTGAGAATGGATTCTTAACATTTTTACCAAGAGCACATCCTCTGCAAATTCTTTCATGTATAGATTGTAGTTATGGTATTCCTTCAACTATTTTCTTGAGAAAAGGTAATGCTTGATAGTTAAGATGAGCATACCTTTTATGCCAAAGTTCATTGGGATTGACTTCATCATGTATAAGAACTTCATCATTACATTCTAGTAGTTTGTATACACTGCCTTCACGAGTTTCAATAACTCTAGCATTTTCTATGCTGGAGTCTCTAGACCAAGATAGTACTTCACTGTCTACGAAGGTTATTCTATTTCCTTTGTCTTCTAAGCAAGATATGGATACAAGGTTCTTTTCTAAACCAAGTACATATAATACATTACTCAAATGAACATTGTTACATGATTTCAATTTGATGGAGGCTTGACAATTCCTTCGACTGGATAGGTGTTCTTGTCTCCAAGTTCTACCTTGTAGGATGTCTTTTTTTCATTCAAACTGGAGATTCTGACCTGGCCTCCTGTCATATGCCTGGAAGCTCCACTGTCAATTATCCACATGTCATCTTCAAGAGTTCTTGTAAGAGTTGAATAGTGTAGATGATCTGTCTTTTCATTCATGATTTATGTTGACTGATAGCTGGTCAAATTTTGACTGACTGGTCAAACATTGACTTTGACCCAAAATCTCAACTTTGATGTGTTCGCCTTCTGAGAGTGCCAAGAGGTGCGTTGGACTTAGACGCACTAGAATATCCTCTCCTTGAGTAAGGTGTTCCATCATAAGGTGTTGGGAAAGAGTTTTAGGGTTTGCAACTGCACCTACTAGTAACCCTAGCGACAGTGCTTTGGTAACTACACCTGCTAGAAACCCTAGCAACAACTCTTTGGTAACTGCACCTGCTAGAAACCCTAGCAGCAGCTCTTCAACGAGTTTGATGATCTTATGGCTTAGCTTCCTTCCAGTGGTTAGACTGACTGAAAGAGGTGTGGGCCCATAACCTGTTAGAAAAGTAGGTGTGCTCGTTTCACCATAGACAATATAACAATATTGTCACCCAACCATAGGCCGAAGCCACCACCGAGCACCTTAACCTGGACAGAGAGAAGAATTCTGGTAGCAAATCAATAGCCAACAAGGCTAGTGCACCAAGCAAAATAACCAAAGACCAATCAAAATGTCCAAGCCAGAAAAAATGAAAATACAAGTTGCAGTAGCTGCAGCTGCAACTACTCTCCAAACTTGCACACAACTGATTTTCTGCAGTTGCGAGTGAGTGAGTTCCAAATGAGCTCTGGCGTCATGTATTTATACTGCTCCTTCTTAGCTGTCTAGGCCGACTTCTCTTCATGGAGGCTAAAAACTCAATATTAATTATTCTCTTTAGTCGACTTGTCTTCTAGGGTTATGTCCAAGGATTTAGAGTTTTTCTTGCTTCCCAAAATATTCTAGTCTCGTCAAAGGTTACAATTGGAGGTTAATACCTCCCGCAACTACCATAATATCAACAAAAACATCTTTTGAACAACTCAACATATTTCTGCCAGACTTCAGGATTAAGATCCTTAGACAATTTAATAAATTTAGGCTCTTGTTTGGTTCCCACATTACAGTCCTATGTGCTTTCATCTTTTGGTTCCACTGCAGGCTTTGTAGGCATATCATTTTGGTCAAATAATTGTTCCAATGGCACTAAGCCTTTATGAATGAAGTTATTCTTCAATTGCAACACTTTATGAGATGTTATTTGGTTATAAAAATGTGTATCAGCCTATGCTTTATCGACAACTTCTTTACTTTGTTCAGCATCATCTTCATGATCTATATAAGTGGAAGAGAATTCATCAATCACCTCTAGAAATATTCTAAGTTGTTGGTCATCTTCAAACACTTGTCAATGCTTTACATTATCCGGAATTGAGGGCCTATACCTCGTTTCTACTTCATACTTTGTTTAAGGGATGATGGGCACTTTATAAGTGCTAGCAGTTGCAGCCAACAAATCTGCTTGTTGATTCAATTCTCTAGAGACAACGGTAATATTGAAGGCCCAAAATAAATTATCAATCAAATCCCATATAAGAATTCTATAGGTTCTCATCCTAGGGTTCTTAGTTTGATATACATTTCTCACTTGTTACACCACTAGCTCAAAATCTCCAAATACTGCTAACTGTGTTATGTTCATTTTCCTTGCAGCCTCCAATCCTAGAGCCAAAGCTTCATACTTTGCTATATTATTGGTAGCTTCAAATTCCAATTTATAAGATAAAAGGATTTTCTCTTTTCTTAGAGAGATCATCACTATCCGTGCTCCTAAACCATCTTTGGAACATGCTCCATCAAAATACAATTTCCATACACCTTCAGGTTTCAAATTATCACAAGTGGGTGTGATTTCTGATCCAGCTGCCCCATCTATGGACAGGATGCAGCAGCCCAAATCAACTTATGTTGCATAAATTGGATGGTTTACTGGGTATGTATGCAAACTTGGTTTCCCTATAAAGTCTCCTTTGCTCACCCACAACAACTGGTATAGTGGCATAGGTCATATCCATCTGCATAGTGCCTCTCAATTTTCCTTCCCATGATCTAGACAACAATATGTCATAGTTTGCAGGTGCATATGCTACCACTACATCCATCATAATACTTTTGACAGAGAGTTGTGCTAAGGTGACAACCAAGTCCTTAATCATGCCCTCACACCTAACCTTTGTTAAGTCAAATGAGTATAGATCATGATATGGTCGAGTTATTTCTAGTCCCAAATGTTCCATAGCTAATTTAGGCATAAGGTTATGAGAGGCTCCAGAATCCAACATGCAGTTGTGGAGCAATTTATCATTAATGTTCTGTTGAAATATTGTAACTGCGAAGAATATTCTATTTATTATTGAGTTATTATATTATAGATCAATCCTCTTTTGTGGATTGATCATGTCGGGCCTTGTAAATGACCAAATCCCCTTTTGTGGATTGGTCAAACCCTAATTATGTCATGCTAATTAAGAAGTCAACCCCCAGGCCCAATTAAAGTGGTTTTAGCCACTAAGAGAAGAAGTTGACCCTGACCAGTGAAGAGACACCTCCCTAGCCTGCCAGCTACTATAAATAAGAGAGGCTAGCGCATCATTAGCTCACTCACTCAAGTCACTCGACAAGTGCGCAAGTTTGAAGATAGCTGCAATTGGGAGAAGAAGGAAGAGAGAGGCACATTGCTCAGTCTTGGTTATTCTCTAGTGTTTGGTCTTTTATCTTGGCATTGTATTGGCAATCTATATTAAAGAAGTTTTTGCAGGGTTTTCTCCCCCATGAGGGTTTCCCAGGATAAATGTTGTGTATCTTGTGATTGTGTTTCTCTCATTGATCCGACCTATGCTATTGTTATCTAGTAAATTGAAAAGAAACTTAACAGCTGCTCTAAAAATTAACATGTTCAAAGTGATGTAAAAAGGTGTAACATATTCTTCTTTACTATCAATATGGGGCTCAAATGTGATAGTAGGAAACTCATCATGAATATTTAAGGTGGCAGGTTGATTATTAGAATCAGAGCCATGTATGACTTTCTCAATTTGTTTCCGATATGCAGGTTTCCTTACTAACTCCACTAATGGGACAGGTATCTTAATTTTTCCTAACTATTGTTCAATGCTAAAAGGTTGGGTAAGTTTTTCCATCTCTTTAGAATCTCCCTTCACTTTAACTTGTTCTAAGGAGTCGGTCTTTTGTGTAAGAATGACTACTTATTTTTCTTTATCTTTGGGATGAGCAACAAGTGTTTTCTTGGGTACAAGCATAGTCTCATTTCTTAACCATGTGGGTCTAGGCCTGAGGTCATATTTCTTATGCAACTCAGCTTGCAATGCATCAGAAAACATCTTATATTGTGAATATGTAAGACCACCATAACCATATGTTTGGTTTGCAGCAAAAGGTTTAGTATTTAGAGATCTTTCATAATCACACTAAGTAAGATGTGAGGCTTCTTGATTGTCCTAAATCAGATGCAACTCTTCTTGGAAATCAGTGCCTTCTTCACCCCCAAGGTCATCAACCACATTGTTTTCATTGTTATTTTTTACTGGAGGTCTAAGGGGTTGTTCCTCATTTCTCCTATCTCTCCTGAACATCTAAGGGTTAAAAGGTTTCCTAAATTGATTAGGATTCCTCGAGCCTTCATCATTTGGAGGTTTATTTGGAGGGCTTCCTTTGGTTTCATGTTTGGATAGCTTATTAGACAATTTTTTGATGAGCCTATACATTTCCTCTAACTTAGCTTCTTGAGAGTCTTTCCCAACACCAGAGGTGCCCACTTCATCTTTATTCTTCTTGTTGTCTTTATCATTTGGATCGAGTTTAACCTTTATTTTGCCAAAAGCTGTCATGTTTCCCTCAATGTCAATGGCATCATCTTGCATGATTAACAAGGTGGCATATCTTCTCTCCCTAAGCATAATGGAAAAATCTGCTTCGAAAACTCCTGCATATGTTACCTTCGCAGCAGCTTGAGAGGGTTTAATGTCTGCTGGGATTTTATTATAGAGTTTATCGAACCTCTTATTGAAGTCAACTACAGTCTCAGCAAGCTTCTTTTTTAATGGCCCAAACTCTGTAAGATAGTATAGGTGATCCATTTTTTCACCCCATTGTCTCATAAATGTTGTTTCTAAATCCCCCCAAGAGTTAATAGAGGCATGAGGTAACCCTTTGAACCACTTTCTAACATCTCCTTCTAGGGTTTGTACAAATAATCTTATAAAAATGTCATCATGCCCTATAAAGAGATTATCTGTAAAATCTTGAAAAGCTACCATATGCTCTTCAACTATTATTTATTTTTCACCATCGTATTTTGGTAAAAGTTTCAAGTAATTATCTGGGAGGTCGTGAGGATTTGCAGGAAGATGTAAAGTTCCATACCTAGTTGCTACCGACAGATTGACAGGTGGTGGTGGATTTCGATTTCCTCTGCCTTGAACAACCATTAAGTGTTTGAGAATTAAATTACTGGCTTCAACAAACAAGGGTGGTCTTGGATTCTTCAAGAAAGGTCTATATGAGCTATTGGATGACCGGGAAAACGTAAGAGGAGAATTATGGAGGTCGATTAAAGGTTGACTGGACAATCGAGTAGTTGAATGTGCCTCTAAAGGTGTTTGAGATATCCTATCAACGTTATTTAATTCATAACTGATAAATGGAAAAGTTTCAAGATTAGGGCTACCTCCAGTCTCATATCTTTCACGAGTATTTCTCCCGAAGATCAATCTTTCTGGATCAGACAACTCTGATATGTACGCATGATCTGGATTTGCTCTGGTATGTCTTCTTGATTATGCCATATTTTCCAGCAAAGTCGCCAACGTGGAGTCACTAGGTGAATTATTAACAACCAAGTGTCTAGGTCTTGTTCACCTTCAAGAACCAACGCTAATCTTTGTCGTTTCCCTAGGGAAGATAGCTTCATAATTTCATCCCCGACAACGGTGCCATTTAAGGATGTTAATCCTCGATATGTTCCTAGTTGTCAGAGGAACGATGCCAAGGATCCTTCGAACCAAAACTCAAAAATGAATTTTAAGGTTATCTTTCTTTATTCAGGGCGATATGCATAATTCTTCTCTCCTTACAGCTCACTAAGGTTACAGACAAGAAGATTGGGCTTGTCTATGACTAATAGGAGCAATTTATGTTCTACTACACTAGGATTAATGAATAAAGAAAGAATGATTGTGTGTAAAGAGAGGAGCGCAAAAAAGGTATCCAACAGAGATGAATCTTTCCAGGATTTTAAACGAAGAATAACGTATTAAGCATTAAAGAATTCAATAGTTGTCACAATTATGCATTCAAATGCAAATCATAAGCATTTCAATAGCAAATTGCTCCAATACATTCATACAACAAATACTCTGTAGACATATGAATAATCTAAACAATGCATGAATCAAGATTGGTCAAAATACATGAATTCAATCTCATTCATCGAACCCCATACATATTTACAACATATATGGGCCAAAAGTTGTTGTTGAAGCTTTTATTAATAATCTAAGTACATTACAAAGATGAAAGATAACTCAATTACAATGGAGAAGAAAAAAGATGGGGGGTTTATACACTGATACAACAAAACATTATCAAATCCCTATCAACTTCCATGGTTGCCCTCTCTTAATCTATCTTTATGTTGGAGTTGGGCTGATCTTTCGACTTTGAGGTTCAGACACTCTTCCTCTCTCTATCTGTTGATAATGAGGAAATGAGCATGATAGCTTATTTATAGCTCCTGCTTGTAAGAAAACCACTTCTTGATTCTTGAAACCACCTTAACAGTTTATTGATACTGCTTCTTTAGCTCATAAAGTTATTTATCTTTCTAGTAGAAGTTCTAACTAAAGTGAAACGACCGCTTTTACTATGGTAAAGGGTCCTTTGATTGAAGTATTTTTACCCCCAAAGTTGACTCAGCCTGGATCCTTCCATGAGAAAGGACTCCTAAGATAGATTTGTTGAGCTGGGCACCTTCTGACTTTGTAAAATTGAGGCAAAATTAGTCATTTCCTCTCAACCCCAATTACCTCATTGCATGGCTCAACATCAATCTGGCCTTTGAGTACTCTGTCATCTATCTTGGCTAGATGTTGTCCAGAAAATGCAATTGCACCTTATGGTAGACTTCAAGATAACATGTTGCTCTGGTGGACATATGGTCCCTCGTGATAGGTCTACCTCTTCTCTGTGTCAGCACTAAACCAAGCTCACAACGCGTAGCTCTCCAAAATACCCACTTGGCGATATCGCATGGCCTCATGGGTGGTTTCTTCGTATCAATGAACCATGCGAAACAAACTTCATTGAGCCACGTAGTGGGCTCCAAAACCACAATCGCATGCCCAAAAATCATTAACACTCGAGCAAGTTGGGGATGTGATGTGTACCATAGGTCGTTGACCTTGAAATGCGGGCGCGCTCAAATCTCAACCGTCAATTTTTCCCTTGACGGTGCGCTTGAATATTTATCCCTTGGCCCTTGGTCACAGCCCCTAGTCACTAACATAAGCCCCTCTGACTCACATGCAATCTCCTGCGTCTGCCATTTAAGCTCCTTTTGCAGAATTTCTTCCTAATTCCTTCTTTTTATACCTTTTCCATTTGTTTAAATGATTGTTAAAGAAAAATCTTTTGATAGTTGTGGTTCTAGTGATCTATCTTTCTTACAGTATCAGCTCCAAAGCTAAAACTTGCCTCTGAGCTAGCAATGCCTCAAAAATATTTTGAACCATGTACTAACACAACCTCCTATCAACCCTTGTAAATGAGAAAAAAAATGTCTCTTGTGGAGTGCTAGGAGAAAATGAGCCCAAAATTAGGTTAGGAAAGGCATCTTTGGGCAACCAATGAGAGCTCTCCATTTTTTTGTTGCTTCTGCTGACGAATCCCTTCTGCTTAGGACTTTATTTTTGTTTAAGAGTTTACATTCTTCCTTCATCCCAAAAAATTAGGGGCATGTGCAAATTGTAACCAAAAATGGTTATTATTGCATTTGATTGCTTTCCCCTTCAAGCACTACTTTCGATTCTGGGCAAGTGGCTCACTTGAGATGAAGTTGTTGTTGGCGATTGAAAGGGTACTTGTTGCCCAAGTGGAAATTCCTCAATTACCGATCAATTATCTTGCCAAGTTCCTTCGTTCCATTCAGTCTTCATATAAAAACCACTTTATCATTTGGCATTTTGAAATTCGAATTACACTTTTGATGGTGACTAGGCATTAATATTTTATTTTGAACCTTCGAACCTTTGAGCCTTCGAACCTTCATGAGCCTTTGAGTTATTATGGGTCCCATTTGAAATCAGGCCCAATCAAGATATCATTCATAAAACTACATTCGAAAAGATGGGGGCCAATTACATTCAAAATGCTTTCAAAGTGGGTAAATTACATTTGAAATGCTTGAAAGGGTAAAATACCTTCGAAATGAGCGAAAAAAGGGCCCGATTTAGAAATCAGGCCTGATCAATGAATCAAGGGTCAAAATTCAAAAGCAAAGAGAAAGAGGCCTGACTCAAAATCAAGGAGAAAATTTCAAAAAGGAATGGAATAAATAGGAGAGTTAGGCCCAATTGATTTGCAAATTGGGCTCGATCAGGAGATCGAGGGTCAAAAAGGAATTTGAATAAGAAAAGGGCCCAATTTTAAAATCAAACGTGATTAGGAAGTTGGGAACAAAAGAGAATTCAAATGGATAGAAGGGCATGATCCAGAAATCGGGCCTGATTTGATAATCAAGTGGTTAAAAAGTTTGAACAAGGAAAAGAGGGCTCAATTTGGGAATCGAGAAAAAACTTCATAAGGTGAAAAATTAAAAAGAAATGAAGGGTAGACCGATTTAAGGATTCAAAGGAAGAGCTTTTAAACATTTGCAAAGGGCTCAAAAAGATAAAGAACTTGACGATGTTTGAAAAACCTTGAGTATTTGAAAACTTGGAAGACAAGACTTGATTCGAATGCAATTTGCCATGAAATCTGTTGACAACAAGCAAATAAAAAACACCATAACTTTAGATACAAAACTCATAGTGAAGCGAAAACAATGCCATTTAAAAGGGCTTCATTGGCTTTGATTTGATATATTATATAACATTACTATGAGCAATATCCAAAAAGTTACAACTTGTCAAAATCGTCCTTACAAAATTAATGCTTTTGCTAGCATATTTGACTTGTTGGAGGCATGTCTAGAATAATATCTGATTTAAGTGATTCAAAATTGGCTCGAAGGAGAATCAAAAGAAGAGGCTTAAGGTAAAATTTCAGCTCATCCAGGGCGATTTTCACAAATATATGAATATTTACAATCATGGCCTAAATAAAAGTAGCTTGTTGATAATTTTATGGTGAAATCTATAAGTACTTTTCTTAAGAACTTACTTGCTGGGATATTAGTCTTAAATCATCACCATGAATCCTAGGTGCATAAAGGAATTTATAGTTTCGCTGGGAAAAATAATAAGAAAATATATGGAAAAAAGGCACAAGCTATTTTGTATTAAAGCTCATAATTTTGTAAAAACATTTTGGTCCTAGGTTTTCACAGTGTCATATTTTAATAATTGTCAAAGGATTATTTTTATTTAATATGAGCCTAAAGTCATGCTAAACAAGGGCCTAATCACTCCATAATGGTAACTTGGGCATTTGAGCATTTGGAGAATCCATCTTCTTCTCTACTGTTATTAATTTAGGATTTTTTGTGCTATAGCTCTCGTCATTATTCAGTGCTATAGCTCTTGTTATTATTCAGTTCATATCAATATTTTGGAGATCATATCAATGGTTGTCTGATAATTGCACTTTAAGGTGCTACATCCTCAACATACTATATATCTTGGCGTGCATCTAGCATCGAATGTTGAACATATAAAGCCATGCACACCTCCTTTGCTCAAGCCTAGTACAAAAATCACATCCAATCATCTTACATTCCAATCACTTAGCAAAAGGATCTATCAGTTTCATCATTAGCAGATAGATCAAGGATAGTTGCCAGTCAAACAATAATGTGTTCCTGACCATCAAAGCATGATAGTGAGCCCGTTAGTATGGGTGGTACACATTAGAATAGAAAGGCATAGTTTTTCCAGCACTGTATGATTGTTGCTCTTTAAGGGGAACAAACGATCAGAACTTGACGCAAACCTTTATCCAGTGATAAAACAATCAAGACTAGTCACACTATGCATGCCAAACATGTAAAAGACAAACAATCTTATAACTCCAACTACGACGTTGTACAAATGAAGAGGTACAACCAGGTATTTATGCTATAAGTTAAGGCAGAGGGAGGCCATTCACAACTAAAGCCCTAACCCTAGCCACTGCAAGCCACATACACAAATTAAATCTTCTAACACCCTCCTTAATGTCAAGCATAAAGCACAACAATGTCTATCTGATATCAAGTTGTGCATCATTTTGCTTTCTTGTTGGGTTCTGCAAATAAGAGTACTTGCAGAAAATATTTCAATTGGAGCTTGGTGTCATAATGGAATCGATCAATTGGTGCAGTGCTTCATCCTGTACAACTGGCACCATCCCTGGGCAAACAAGATCATGCCAATGATAGGTTTTTCTATAATAATGAGCCCATTCAATCTCGGGCCGTGTTTATTTATGAACAATATGCAGGGACTTAAAGCCCTTTCATTTTTGGTCTTATAAAGAAGTTGCATTCGGGTACAATTCTTGGACCAGCCCTTTCCTTGCTGGGTCCATGATACGCAAAACTCTGCCCTCTATGACATGAAGAGAATATGTTTTCTAAGCTCTGCACTCATGGTGTTCATGTTCCACCCCATGACACATTTTGCTTCACTGCAAGAAACTTAATAAATTATATACCTCTGTAGCCTCAAGAACTGCATCATTTCCTTTCTAGTGCATCACTCCAATAACAGTAAACCCTCTAAAACCCAGAACATCAAATATGCAGACCAGGTATAAATGAAATGGATGCAATGCCTTTTCTATCTGCAAAAGTACAGTATCATAATCTATTTATTAACAGAAAAAGGGACTAGAAAAAAATCTTCAGATTAATTGTAAAATGAGATTCAACGTATGCCTAAAAAGCTTTTGTTAGATGAGAATATAGACTCTAGACTAAGAGCATACATAACTAAACAGGATAAATTTGATAAAGAGTTTATATGATATTCTTAACTTATAAAACAGTTAAAGAAATCGTCAAGATAATGTGCCTTTCTGATCGTTAAAAATTGATCAATCCTTTTGTTGTTTAGCAATTTACATATAAAATACTATTTTGCATGAACTATCACACGAGTGCTAGACAGGATCCATCTTCAAATGAAGAACTTACAGTGCACACAATTTCCATTGACACTCACCTGTTCCCTATCCTCAATGCTAATTTGTGCAGGACATTCTATCAAACATAAAGTTCACCAACAGTTACAGTCCAGATTTTGTAGTTAAAATTATGTATTAGATTTTGAATGCAAATTCCACCAGTCTCAGTTGGATCAGAGACATATGCTAAACTGATCAATTATAAATCACCGCAAGGTAACACTGAGCTCTGACCTAGGCAGACTTGAGCTGAAAAACAATGAATTCAAATGTTTTGGAAAGTCTTAACCAAAATTGTAGCTAATATCAGTAAAATGAACCCGCATAATCAAAACCTCAAAGCCAATGCTGCCCAACATCAAAATAGACTTCCTTTTTTTACAGTAGAGCCCAGATAATTCTAAAGATTATTCCTTTAGATTCTTGCTGATATTACAATGCTAAAAGTAGACTGCAATAATCTAAGACATAATATGTACCCAGTCTCCAGATGATGACCTTCGGCATGTTTAATCCTTGTTGGCACCTTTCAAACTCTGTTGCCATGTTTTCAAATCCTGACTACCACATAATAGACAAGGGATAGTTTTCCTTCCAAAGCAAGTTTTACAGAGGGCCCACCTTACCTTATCCTTCACTCCGCCTAGCCCTGGTCTGGTTGAAAACCCCCCTTCACCCTCACATTTCCCACAAGTCATCCACCCACTCCTCTCACCACACAGAGAACACCATTTCTTTTCAATATTTCCAGAATCTGAATCAACACAGGTCTCGGTATTGTTCAATATTCTACAACACCATTTATTAAGTTGTTCTCTACCATTTAAAAAACAGTTGCAGGTTTGAAGGTCTAAGAACCCACCCTTTGCCTCTCTTGGGAGGTACATTTTTCCATGGCATGTGTGATCCATTCTGTATATACCATTGAGGTAGATTAATCAACTCCAAACCAACCATGTGGGTATACAAAATTCGTCAAAAACAGAAATACCCAGTTCAGCAATGTTGAGAGGATTATAATTTCAGATAGCATGATCATAGAATACCCAGATCCAAATCAATAGCATTCAACATATCAAATCTATCCAATAATCCGTTTAACACAAAATTAAAATACGAAACATTAGAAAATTAATAAGGAAATATCAGATCCTCGCATTTTGGTACCTGATAGCATTTGTTTGCAAAGTTCTCTGGCTGTCCATTGAAAACAATCTCCTCGCTATCACAGAAGGAGATTGAGGTTGCCATGAGATGACGAGAAAGAGCTTGGCGCCTCTGATATTATATGGAATAGCAAAAGAACCCGCAGTCTGCATCTGCATCTTCGTTTTCAGTTCCAATCAACAGTCCTCCGGAGATCTGTGAAAAATGAGAAACATTACCAACATTTTTCGGGTGCTAGAGAGATTGTATTGGGACTTTTCACATACTATTGACTTTTAGAATTGTAAACGAAGCGAATTCGAAACCTGTCATGGCCTCCTAAATAAACCTAGACAGCCCCTGGTCACGAAGATAAGGTCGTTCGTGGCATCGTCAGTTAAAAAGGAGCTAATGGAGTAGGGTGGAACTTGGGGAGAAAAAGAGCCTCGCCCTTCGATAACTTAATACCAACTATTTTCAACGTTATTAACTAGATGTGTTGCATGTACTTTTTTTCTTTCTTTATGGCGGTTGAATCGATTCTCCTCTTCGAAGAGAACAAGGAGCATACGACCATTTACTTAACATATATTGTAAAAGAATAATACAATATGTAGAATATTCCTTTTAAATTTTAGACGGAGGAGCTCCTCACGAAACATATGTTAGCCATTCATTGTGTGTGTGGAGTGTTTTAGAAGCTCCACATAGGTTGTGTGTGAATTTTTAATTATCATTTTTCAATTATAATAACAATATAACAATGAAATCACCACGGGCAATGGAGGCTAAAGGTGCATGAGGAGCACCTATGGTTATGTGTGAGAGGTTTTTGGCTCCTAGTCAAGGGGAGAGTACGCGGAGGTCAAAGTAGAGTAGTTGTTATTGTTGCAGGGATGGTAGATCCCAAACCAGGCCTAGATCTTAAGGTCGACATGTCAAAATCAGCCAAAAAGTCCTTCAAAGACGTTGTCAATTGGACCCTCGAAAGAAGGGGAAAAGATGTGGAGATGGGTGGGGTCGGCAATGGGTAAACTAAGACTCGGAACAAGGACAAAAAAGGGGCAAGTCAGGACAGACAAAAAAAGCAATTGTAGAATGGTTGCCCAGCCAAAGCAAGTGAGAATCCCAAGTACGAGGTCACATCAACCAAAATAGGGAATTACATTCAATGGATCATGCCCTAATAGGAAAGTTTATGGGAATTTAGCTCTCAGAGAAAGAACTACAACTCTGGATGAAGTCCAGATGGAAAGTGAAAGGTCAAATTGACTTGCAATTGGGGTCAAAAGGTTTCTTTACAATTGTATTCTTGGAGCCCAAGGATCAAGATAAAGTATTTGAAGGACATTATTTCTTCAAATCGGCAGGGTTGCATATGAGATACTGGATAGAGTGGTTCGCTCCTAAAAAATAAGATTTTGTAGCAACCCCTGTCTGGGTCCAAATGTACTCACTCTCGAGGGACCCTGAGATCCTTGAAGGAATTGGAAACACATTAGGCTCCTTCATCAAGGTTTCAGAAATCACAAAAGTTGCAAGGTGTATCTCATATGCTTGAATCTGTGTCTATATGAATGTCGCAGGAGCCCTCCTAGAGTCAATCATAGTGTCATACCAAGGCGATGAATGGACTTAGCCCCTAGATTATGAGCATATTCCTTTTCGATGTAGAAAATTAAATGTCAATGGCCATCTCTTTAGGGATTGTCTCCTAAATGCTACCAATCTCGCCAATAAAGCCAAAGAGGAGAAGAATCAAGAGGGCTTCTCCAAAATCCCCAACAAAAGAAAGGCTAGAAGGCGCCCGCCTAAACAACCAGTCATGAACCAAGCCAAGAACACAACTAATAGCTTCCAAGTCCTAGAGGGGGAACCAAGTAAACTGCTAGTCGTAGAAAAACCAAAGGCTCGGAAGGAGGAAACTAAAAAAGGGGAGGGATTACCCAAAAGAAGGAAGACAGCTTCAGAGCGAGGGAAATAACTAATGGTAGAAGAAGTAGTGATGAAGGACACCCAAGGATTGGAATCAGAGTCAAAGGAGGATATAGAGACTAAAACAGCCTAGGACATGGATCTCGAGGAAATTGCAGTCAACATGCCAGCCCTACGTGAAGCTCATGGAGATCAGAATATAAATAACCTTTATATATCTCAACTAAATGAAGCTCCATAGAGATATGTTAAAGGGTAAAGCCACATGTAGTGCCCAAGGGATGTCATTAGCCACCACGGGAAATTTAGGAATAAAAACCAACCCCCTTAAGTCCCAGAAGAAGAGCGTTGGAGAAGAAAAAAAGAATGGGAGGAAACCTCATAGACAAAAATACAAGAAACATGGGCCTTAATGGCCAATTTAATCCAAGTAGTCTTCTTGTTGGATGACTACTTCCCCTCCCAACCAAAATGTTAGTTATGAATATTACATCATGGAATATTAGAGGTTTGAATGCTCCGTTGAAACAAAGAATGTTAAAAAAAGAATTAATTAGGAAAAAGTCGACATTGTGATTATCCAAGAAACCAAATGTGACTAGGAAGCAATGAAAATAATCGCTCAGAAAATCTGGCCAGGATGTGAAGTAGAGGTGATTGCAGTTGAAGGGGATCCAAGAGGACTAGCCACTCTCTCAAATTTGGAACATATGGACATGGAGGATAACTCCATCAGATAGCAGATCCTCACTCTAAAATTCAAAGTCGAATGTTCAAGGAAAATGGGGTACATTTCGAATGCATATGGCCCCCAAGCCCTAAATATGAAAAGGGATTTCTTGGACGAATAAATTTTCTAGGAAACACTCTACAGTATCAAGTTTGGGTAACAGGGGGGACTTCAATATGATCAAATCACCCTTAGAAAAGAAGGGAGGCAATCAAAGATTGGGTCTAGAGAGTATCGTGTTTAGGGAGCTCATAGAGCGACTCCGACTAATAGATGTCCTTGCTAGGAGTGATCTATTTACCTGGAATAACAAAAGAGGGAAAGATCACAAGATAGTGGTTTGCTTAGATCGTTTCTTGGTCTCTAAAACTTGCTTCCGATATAAGTAGTCTCTCCCAGCGGATGTCCTTCCTTACTTTGGTTCTGACCATTTTCCCATTGTCCTAGAATGGCAACATGTCTTAAAGCAGGAACCAAAACCTTTCCGTTTTGAAATTTTTTGGCTAGATCACCCAGACTTCCTCGAGAACCTGGAAATCTGGTGGAGGGAACAGAAAGATCTCTATGGAACCAAGATGTGTCAATTCCAACAGAGTCTCAAATATGTCCACCAATGGATCAGGAAATGGAACAAAGAGGTCTTTGGCAACATATTTGAGGAGAAGTGAAGATTAGAAATAGAGATGGAAGAGATCCAAAAGAAAGTGATCTAGGGGTTCCATTCAGAGGAAATTAGCTCCTGGGAGGAAGAAATTAAACTAGATCTTCATAAGCGAGAACAACAGGAGGAGATGCATTGGAAATAAAAATCCAGAATCCATTGGCTCAGAGAAGGGGATAAGAATTCCAAATTCTTTCACAACTCCCTGCTTCAAAGAAGAAGTCAAAATCACATAACATTAGATCACAGGAAGGAATCATCAAAGAAAAACTAGAGGACATAGCGAAAGAATTAATGAACTACTATTAGCATCTCCTCTCAGAGACGGATATCAATAGAGAAGCAGTTATCAACAAAATATCATAAGCCCTCCTCCAGTTGTTATCATTGAGCAAAACCAGATTTTAATGAGACCAACATCCTTAGAATAAGTGGAAGGTATCGTGAAGGATATGACCCCTAGGAAATCTCATGGCCTAGATGGATTCACTATTGATTTCTCTTAGGCTGGTTGGTTGATCTTAGGAAGGGACATCTGAGAAGTGGTGGAGGAATCTTGAAGCTCCAGGGTCATCCTCCGGGTCTTCAATGCCACCTTTATCACCTTGATCCCCAAGATCAAAGGGGCCAACTCTGTGGAGAAGTCTCAACCCATCTCCTTTTGTAATGTCATTTATAAAATTATATCTAAATTAATTACTTATGGGCTTAAGCCTATCCTCCCTAATATCATCTCGCAGGAGTAGGGTGGTTTTGATGGAAGGTAGGAAAATCTTGGATTGGATGATGATGAAAGGTGGTCATGAGACTATTCACTCCCTGTAGGTTTCAAAAAAATTTGGGATGATGATGAAATTATATATGTCTAAATCCTATGATCGAATGAACTAGAATTTTTTAAGACAAAGGTCGTTAGCTTTTGGCTTCAGGATGGACTGAGTAGAATGGATCGTAAACCTTGTTTTTACTACCTTAGTTAATGGGTCTCCCTCAAAAAATTTCAACTCTTCCAGGGGGCTCTGTCAAGGGGACCCTCTTACCCCCTTTCTGTACATCATCCTTGTTGAGGGCCTAGGTCGTTGCCTTACCTAAGCTAAAAGGGCAGGGGAAATCAAAGGTATTAATCTGAATTCCTTGGAGGAGGCCCTGTCCCATCTTCAATTTGTGGACGATAACTTATTAATGGGTTTTCCCACTATTAAAGAAGCTCGGTCTTTCAAAAGGGATTTAGATCTTTTTAATCAAGCCTCTAGAACCCTCATCAATATGAAAAAATCCCATATCTTCTTCTTTAACACCCCCCCGTTGGTCCAGAGAAATACAACTATCCTTTTAGGCTTTCAACGAACTTCTCTACCCTCTCAATACTTGGGGGCTCCCCTCCTAGCCAAGGCCCTCCACAATCCCTTGTGGGAC
>ML783166.1:85288-142199 GCA_009831015.1 Picea engelmannii | reverse complement strand
AAATGGATCAACTTTGCAACACAACTTTAATAGGATTTACTCATTCAAGATGCATATAAACAACAACAAAATCAATGAACAGAAAACACATAACACAACAAATGATAAAGGAGTTCACCCCTCTCTTGGGCTACATCTCTTGGTCCAGCTTCCAATGATCATTTGTATTATTTGCTCAAAGTGCTCAAAAATATGCTTTACAATGCTCAAAATACCAAATAGACTGCTCCAATGGCTTCAGAACGTCCAAAAACCCCTAGCTGGGCTTTTTCAGCACCTCGTTTGGCCAAAAATTGAAGAAGATAGGCTTCCTGGAAGTTCCCCCTTCAAGCTTGTTGTCTCTGCATCTACAAAACGCACCCTTGTTGGCTCAACCTAGCCCACACACATTTTTAAGTGTAGGAACTTGGCACCGGGTGCAACCGCATGACTGATACAAACTATCGCACGATTACTCGCTGGCCCTTAACCGTCTAAGGCCCGTGGGCATGTGAAGCGCCATACGACCACACAAATATAATTAAAGGGCCAAAGTTCAAATGGTTATAAACATAGACGCGCCCGTGGTCACATTGCATACCATGCGACCGACGGTTCAAATGAAAGGGCTATACAATAGAGCACACACATAGTATGTGGTCACATCGCATACCATGCGACCGCGGTTCAAATGAAAGGGCTATACATAGAGCACGCATATAGTATGTGGTCACATCGTATATATGCGGGACCAGGGGCCGGGGCTAAGCCCCGACCCAGTCCACGCCCACCATATAATACATTTCAACATAAATCCGTTTATATTACAAGGCACATGTGGTGGCACGCCGGTCGGAGGCCCTTCCCAAGTCTCTTCTCCTGCCCCAGAGGTCATGGGGTCGAGTCCTACTGAATGCATAAATTTTAAACCAATATGAGTGTGACACGTGGCGGCCATTGATTGGGCCACGTGTCACCATCCCATTCGTTGCAAACATGCCACATAATATGCCAACTATCCACACATCTGCCTGCCACGTGTAATACGACCTGCCAAGTCAGTGTCCGTACGGACTGTACAGTCAACACCCTTTTTTTTTTGCCTGTTTGTCATTTTGAACAGAACGCGATATCTCTCGCTCTCGACATCCATTTGAACCCAAACGAGTTGCGTTGGGTTCGTAATGACGAGGCCTACGCTCCCATTCGATTTGAATCTATTCCGATCACTTTGAATTTTGAGCAAAATTTGATCCCCTGGATCATTGAAAGACTAAAGGGAACCCTATTGGAAAACCTTCCACATCAACAAACTTATTAACAAGGAAGAAAACCTAAGGGAACATTGACAATTCAAAGAAGACAACAAACATAATAGTCCTAGTATACAAATTTTCTAGTTATAAGGGAATCTAGAGGATAAATGTTGGAAACTCCATTTGAAATTAGTGCAAGGAACTAGAAGAAGAAGAAGAAGCTATTGGCTCAATTTGAAGAATCCTTTGAGCCAAAAATTGAAAACACTAATAATGTCAATGGCAAGTTGTTTTCAATGGAAAAGTTAAAGCCTCATGCGAACAATGAAGAATGAAGGAGACTTTTCACTATGAAAATGTAAATCAATTAGAAAGAAATGGTGATTGCCATTTTGAGAAAAAATTATATAAACTTGGTCTCAAAGAAGTTGGTGAAAAATTTGCGGATAACAATGGTGGATCATCAAAATCTCTACCCACTAGGATGGATAAACAAAGATGACATAAACTATTAATAAATAAAGTAGGATTAAATTTGCAATCTCAATTGAATTCACAAATGATATTAAATGTGATGTGGTGTCATTAGATGTGTGAGATGATGTTGTGGGTAGCCCATGTATTTGACACTCTGATTTGGAGTTTCGAAGGTGTGTTAATAAATACCAATTAGTTAAGGATGGATAAACCAAACTATTATAGAGGGGAACACCCCCTCTCCCTTCTTTTGTAGCCTAGGTCAAGTAATTGATTGTTGCTAATGAAAAATTCATTTTGTTGATGGTGGAGATTATGTAAAGGCAATTCAAACAAATGTAATGTACTCAAGATGCCTCCCTTGGCCATCAAATCACTCCCTACAAGTTTCCTTGTTTCTATTAACCCATTGTTAGGTTTGATCTAGATTATGTGGACAACAAAATGAAGATATAAATATATACAGAATCACACAGAGTTATTGTAGAGAGCACAACAATATAGTGAAACCCAAATTCCATTAATGAATGAAATAGAAAAATACTACAATGTGCAAAGCAATACAATCTAGCTAGAATGGTAGTAGCTTATCTCTTAAGAGAGATGCGTCAACTATGCTCATTCACAATAAAACCATTACAAGTGGTTGAAATAACACAAGTATAAAAACCTATGAGGTAAAAACCCTAAATATCCAAAACCCTAATTGATATGTAAACTATCGTGGATATTCCACTGGACAGTTCGTCACAAAAGATCTAACAAAATATTGAAATCTTTATTGTGAAGGTTAATTTCCTTTAGATCTCAGATTCTTTAATTACTAGTTTTCTACTTAAAATGTATAAAATAGATGAAATGCAAAAAATAGAGAACATAAATAAATACTCATGCATCATCCACAAATAAACACAAGATATAACCCGAGAAACCCAATACAGGAGAAAATTGATCCAGAATGTGAGGTCGCTTTGCTCTCTTTTCTTCAAATGCAAGTACAAACAAAGAGACACTCTCTGTGGAGTTTCCTTTAACACCATGGCCTATATAAATTCTACAAAATCTCTCCTCCTTTGTTATGCTCTAAAAAATATCACTCCTAGGTGTTTTGCTCAACTATGGAATACAGTTCTAAAGAATGGAACCCCTTCTCCTCCTGGCGGCCTAATATTTAACATAGCTTGATATCCATCTAGGGGTATGGTTTTGACTTCCTCAACCCTCAATTAGTGATAAGGTTTGGACCTTCTAGAATCTCCTCGAAATTCTACACATGGCTAGCCCATATGTTTGAGTTAGGGGGGGTTGACGTGGCATCCACTTGTACCTTGTGGTCAACAAGGTAGGTCAACTTGCGAGAGGCATAAATTTCACATACGATCTTCGATTGAGGCATGGTTTGCACTGTTGGAAAGGTATTAGAGTGTAAAACACCATCAAGGGTGTGGGCACAACTTTCAAAGACTGGAACAACAAAAAATGTCGTGTAATGCCTCAAAATGGACATGGAAGGTTACAAACCCCAATTTTCCAAATTGGGACCACACACTAAAATGGCCCTACAAGCCGATTTCCACTCTGAAAGCATCGAGATAGATGACAAATAATATAATGATCTATTCTGAATCATACCTCCCCATTTAGGAAGGATTTTGGTCCTAAAATATTTGTTGAATGAGGTGAGGAAAATTTTCCTCTACCTTCTCCTTGAAGTACCATTTTGTTTTGCCTGGAAGTTGTCCTTTCAACCCAATCTGCCAAATGTCATGATGCCCATGTCTTGTAGTTCTAGACTTCTTCTGCAAAACCATGTCTTCTATCAACTATGCCTAAGCATTTGGTGCTAAGTCCTCTATGGTAGGTAGGACCTATTCCTCCTCCTAATCCAAAATGGAAGGCTCATAGAGTTTTAGGTTCTCCACATTCACTATAGAGTAAATGTGCATGTATCGGGGTAGACTGAGTGTATAGGCGTTATCTCTCACCTTCTTCAATATCTTGAAAGGGCCATATTGCAAAGCCTTTATCTTATTATTAATATCTTGTAGCATCTGCTTGTTCAATTGTAGCCAAACCATGTATCCCTCTTTGAATGACTTCTCAACACATACCACTACACATACCTCTGTAAGTTGGCACCTGTCTTCCCAACACCAAAATTTCCTGCAACCGTGGAGGTGTGAGCCTCTTTAATAAGCTCTAGTCATTCACATTTTGTAATATACCTAGGGAGGTAATATGGGAGTTTCCCAATGGGAATATGGGGTTATGTATTCTTAGAGTCCATTCATTGTAAGGTGGACTAGGTCCACCATGGTATTAAATAAGTCCCACTATGGTAGTTGGATAGAATAAATGGGTAGTTAGAAATAATAAATGGGATTTCTAAAAGATACCTACTCTTGGGATTTCTAAAAGATGCCTACTCTAGAATGTTCCTAGGAGATAGAGAATTCTATAAAAAAATATGTAAGCATTGTATTTGACATGGTGAAGAATATTGTTGATGTACAAGCAAGTATTGCTTGAGGAGTTTTATCCTTCCATAAGGATTAATATATGGTGTTACCCTACCTCAAGGGTTTTCTCTACATCTTGTGTTCAATATTGTTGTGAATGTTTTTTTGTTTATTGTTGTGATATTCTAAAGTGTATTTGCAGATATAGAATTGGTTCACATCATTTGGTATCAGAGCTCTTTCCTTGGGCAAAAAGAGAAGCATTTTTTGTTATTTTTGCATAATTTTTTTTAAGAAAAAAGAGGGTGGTGCACTTTAGGCTCAGATATGAGACTTTCTACTCAAAATTTTCAGAAATTAATTGTGTATTAGGATTCCTCTCGGAAAAATACACATTTTCAAAAAAACAAATCAGCCAAAATGAAGTCTAGGTAGTAAAGTTATGAGCATTTTAAATTCGACATTTTTTCAGGGTTTTTCCGGAAAAAGCCGCGATTTTTTGCTATAAGTTATTTTTAAACCCTAGTTTTTGTGAAGATTTCTTCCAAGCAAGATGTATTTTACTGGAAAAGATGATGTCCCTAGTATTGAAGAATAGATAAAAGAGATGAAGTCAAAATGGAAAGAGAATTGGAAAATTTGGTTATTTTTAAAAGGTGATGTAGCTGTTTGGTATCAATCACTTAATCACTTAACCATAGTGAAATGATGGCACTCTCCAATGAAGAATTTGAAAAAACATTGTTAGACAAGTGGTCTAAATCCAAGAGTAAGGATAATAAAAGAACCAATGGTTTGTTTTCATGTGGCAACTCTATATTATAGGTTCATGGTTGTATTCAAAAATAAAATATCATTGTTTCTATTAACCCTAGTTGCATGCATAATTTTGTTAATATTCAGTGGGTTAATAGATTGCAAGTTATTACAAAGAATATTCAAAGCACACAGGTTGAAGGTGCATATGTTTAAATTTTTAAAGATTTGAAGATTACCATTGATAACTATGTGTTGCATTTAGACTTTTATTCCATAGATATGGGTGACGTATATATTGTTTTGGGTTATCCTTGGATGGATTCTATTGGTACAGTTAATATTAATGTGCAAAAGAAGTTTTTAAAGTTGTGGTACAAGAAAAAGAAAATCACATTGCAGGATGTGTCTCTTACTAAGATAGATGGGCCCACAACAACAAACACAAAAGTTATTGCAGAGTTCGAAGTTGAATTAGAGATCGAGTTTATAGAAGCAAATGAAACAAAGCCACATGAAAAAAACACTAAAGAAGATAAGGAGGTAATTCACTCAAAGGCACAAGGAGTTGTAGATTTTAAGAAAAAGGAACCAATTCCTACAGTTTGTGTATATTACCATCCACATCATATTGACAAACAACAAGGGCATGAGCCTCAATACACTTATGCACCAACAGGGAACCAGAAAGGACATCAATAAAGAGGTGCATGGAGGACCGCCAACAATGCATGAAGACATCAGGCTCAGGAAACAATCCCATGGTAACATTGGCATGATGTGGTTGAATCTCAAGGTGGAAAGGTAGTAGTTTGAAATCCTGTTCATATTCCATTAGGATGGATGGATGGGAGTACTTGGTACCAGTTGGCCACAATTCTCATCTGGTCATTTTGTATGGTCTCTTCTCATGTTTTGGGGACGAAACATGCTCAAGGGGGTGGAATGTAATATACCTAGGGAGGTAATATGGGAGTTACCTAATGGGAATATGGGGTTATGTCTTATTATAGGTCATTCACTGTAAGGTGGACTAGGTCCACCATTGTATTGAATAAGGCCCACTATGGTAGTTGTATAGAATAAATGGGTAGTTAGAAATAATAAATGGGCTTTCTAGAAGATACCTACTCTAGAATTTTCCTAGGAGATAGAGAATGCTATAAAATAATATGTAAGCATTATATTTGACATGGTGAAGACTATTGTTGATGTACAAGCAAGTATTGCTTGAGGAGTTTTATCCTTCCGTAAGGATTAATATATGGTGTTACCCTACCTCAAGGGTTTTCTCTACATCTTGTGTTTAATAATTTTGTGAATGGTTTTGTGTTTATTGTTGGGATATTATGAAGTATATTTGCATATATAGAATTGGTTCACATCACATTTAGGGACATCGATCTTGTCGAGCTTGTAGAGTAACCCATTCTGGAAATGATAGTTATCCTTGTTGTCACCTTCTTCTATATGAATTTGGCCTTGTAGCTGTTGAAACACCTCTTTAAAGTCCTCATTATCTGTGTATGCCTTTCTATATGCATCATGGGTAAAAGGATCCATGTGTATCAAAGTTCCCAAAGATGTAATCTTGGATGTGGGTGGCCTTGAAAGCATGTCTGCCAAACTATTTGTGTTCCCCTTCTTATACTTGATGACTAGATGGAATTGTTGTAAGAACCCCATCCACTTGTAATGTTTGGTTTGCTGTATCTTACTTTGGGCCTACAAATACTGGTGATCCATGTGGATGATGGTCTCCTTTCCCATCATATAGTGCTTCCAATTCTTGACAACTTGAATTAGGGCATAGAGTTCCTTGTCATAGGTGGAGTAGTTGAAAACTACCCCATGAAATATTTTATAATGATAGAATATAATCCTTCCTCATTGCATCAAAACTGCTCCCATGGCATACCTACTTGAATTTGTTTCCACTTGTAATACCCTTGTTTCCCTCAGTATGTAATTAATCATGTTTAACTATTGCCATGCCATGGCATATGAAAATTATAGTTATATTCTTGTTTATCTCGAAAATTCCAACAATTGACTGTGGGGTGAAGCCTTAAAAGTACTGGCCATGATACCACAAGAGGGATTAGTTAGGGGAAGATAAGGAGGTTCTATTAATCCAAAGGACCCCAATCCACCTTGCTGAAATATCATTTTGAAATATTCAGATTATTTCCCTTAGCCATGATTTCAAGGAAAAACAGTTAATGAGGGAGGATGGTAGTTGAACAACCAACTACCCCAAATGAATCCAGGTATGGGAGATTAGGTTAAGACATCATAAAATATCAACCACATGTACAATAGAGTACCAAGTATGTAGCTGCAGATTGACCCCACGTGTTTCGTTTGACAAAAGGAAGAGGATAGTCAAGAAGCTTTAGGAGGAGGCATAGGAAAACATACGAAAAATGTGCTAGAGGAGAGAGTTGAAGGAGGAAGGATCCATAATCAATAATTTTTATCTGCAAAAAAAATGACATGTAGAGGAGAGCCCATGTGTGGGCAGAGAGACACGATTCTTAGAGGAAGAATGAGTGGCATGAATGGTTTGCGAGCCCAAGGAAACCAACCTGACCTAAGAGCCTACGGGCTTGATGATGTGAGGGTATATAATAAACCTTGAAGAGGCATGAAGTACAAGGGGCGAAGAATTCTCTACCATTGAAGGGTGAAGGAGGGAGTGGCCTTCACTTACCAAATTTCCCTAAGAAAAACTGAAAAGGATTTCCCTGGTGGCATCATGGCTTGGCACGGGGGTGGCCATAGTGCATCTGAGCCTATGGTTGGGTGGAAAGTTGTACACCCACAGTTAGTTACTGGCATTTCCTAGCTTTAGATAAGTAATTCTAAACTCTGTGTAATGTATAAAGAGAATGATTTATGCCTCTAAATGTAATCATGAATATGGATGCCTACTAATGGACTCAATGATTGGAATGTATGTTCTAGAAATATGAGTGTGTAAGCTAAATTAGTGGATCATATATTATTTCATGGACAAGTCTTTGAGTTTCGACTGATCGTGGAATTAAAGGATGGTGCATACCTTGATTAATTGATTTTGAACTCCCTGTAATGTTTCAAGGAAAAATTGATGAATTTATGTCTACATATGCCTGGATGAGGTGACGAGACTCAACAACCGTTTATCTCAGAGCTAGAGTAAATCCTAGTCATCCAAAGACGGGCTATTTAATTGTTGAAATCCTTTTATAATTCAAGGAGAATTTATGGCCATTGAATCGACGAATAGTTGAACGTCAACTGTTGATCATAGCGGCTAGTCGAGGTATCGGACCTCGAAGTACTAGGAAATCATTTGAATGAACCATATGGATGCCTGACATCTCGAAATCTGGTGGGACATCGTTCCAACCCTTGGTTCCTACCCCTTGTTATTTGTAGGTATGTGAGAAGGGACGATAGTCTTGAACTAACTCTTAAGCCTTTAATTTCACTGTGAAAATCGTGAAGGACAATCACCATTGGATTAGCAAGTGGAGGAGCGAGGGTCATCTGATGTATTGGGCGTTTGGGACCTGATGAATGGGTATTAGTCACCTGGAATATCGGGCTATTAGGGCATCGGGAGATCCCTCATGATAATGGTGTGAGACCTCTGATATGCCGACACTCGGGAGCATGGTTCTGGCTCTCGGTTCCACCCTTATTCCTTTTATGAATAATCCCTATAACCTTTATAATGGGCCTCTAACCATAACTGTTGGATCAAGAGAAGACCACATCTCCATCGTCGAACCCAATGACTTGATGTTGAATAGTTTGGGATGTTAGACTCCCTCGAGATAACCAAGTCTCCCTTTTATTGTTAAAGGTCCCGATATCGCAATACCCAGGGAAAATGTGTCACAAGGCGATTATCCCCCATGGTGCTAAATAATTAGTCCACGTTCCATGATGTAGAAGGTGCCACGTGTCACATGGATTTAGAACTATTGCGTGGAGTTCCAAGGCAAATCGAGAATGTGATGATGTCAGTAGAAACATGCCATGCCACGTCATCGACTACGTGTTATCATCTTATAGGTATGGTTTGATGGTGTATGACGTGTTATGTCAGTAACACACCGTGTCATTGTTTGCATGTCTAGCACGAATCCTAGTCGGGAAAATAAACCTGAGGAGATACCTTGGAATATCATCTATTATATCTATGGTCCAAGAGCTCTCGATCGTCGATCTCATAGTGAAGCTAAGGAGGGAGTTAGCATCTCGGGTATCAGAATACCAGACCTCGAAAGAATTCTAAGTCCAAAACCTTTGGAGGTCCCAGTATATCGATAGGTTGATGGCAATAGGGTTTCAAGTGTGACAAGATTCCAAGATATTGGAATCCTGGAATACTGGGGCTCTATGCACACAAGGTGGTGTGAGGAAGGCCAATGCTTGATGGTCAGGTACCCTGGTGGGTCGACCTCCCGGTATTATGGTTGGCCAATCCTGGGACATCAGATATTAGGGGGAAGATGTAAGTATTAGCTGGTAGCAGAAGAAGAGCCAGGGGGCTCGATGGCCCGACACCCTGATATGGAAAGGTTCCCATGGAGGGTTCCATCCTTCCCTGGTAATATTTCGCGTAGAAACTGTGTCGTAAGTCTGGGTCATCGAATCTGAATATCTATAGATCCTTACCGTCGATTTTCCATGAGAATGAATTCAAATCCTAGACTATAGAGGACTTTGGTTAGTATGCCATGCTGCGATGCCTGATGCCCCGGTGTGCTAACATCCCAATACCCTGATGGGGCAAGGTTCCCAAGAGAGGTTCCATCCTTTCCTCATAAGCTTGTAGTGGGAGAGGATAATGTCACCCATCCAATGCAAAGAGGACATGTGTCAACGCCTGATTTGACAAGCCTAGTGCTCTGTGATGACATATACACCACACTAGTCTACGTGGAAGGTTCACGTGTCAAGAGGAGAATGTGTCATGTGTCATGAGAATTCGACCTTTCGAGGGTGAGGTCCTGATGTGTTATGAGGGACACATGTCATTTTAGGTGGCAGGAAATGATAGGGCCACGAGGAATGCCATGTGACAGGTTGTGTCAGCGACACTTGTTTAGGGTGCYAGCAGGGCCATTGGGTCAGGCGTTGCTTCTCAAAGATAGGAATTGATCGGTGGGCTGATATTCAGATAGCCACTCGTCACACTATGGCTAGGCCAGGTAGGAAAAGTGAGGCCCTATAGGGTTGACATCAGCAGGACATGTGTSAACATTGCATTGATTGCGGGGGGTCTCATGTGGCTAGGATAACCACATGAATAGGGGGTCATGATGAGACGTGGGTTGTCGATCTAGATCATGGTAAATCCCCATCATGCATAATTTTCTCGATTTCCCATGGGAGAAGTTGTGGCTCCAGCCATGTCGACAGGTGCCATGGCGACGCAAAATCAATGATCATGTCTTGCGTGAAGGAGACGATAGGACACGTCAGTGCCACAACATATGGGTATGATGACATGGATCCACGTGGCAGTATGGAGGCCTTTGGCCAATGAAGGCCCTAAAACTTCAAAGGGCCATAAATTTCATTCCAGAACTCAGTTTTGGACAAATTTAGAATCGTTGGAAATCTCTTGATGAGTAGAAGACGATGGTGCCATTAAAAAAGGGATTTGAGGTGATTATAAGAAGTGAAATTTTAAATACCCCATTCCCTTAGAAGGTACTTAGGGGGTTGGGTGTCTTACGAAGTTGTATTAGAGAAGAGTTCAAACACTAGGCTTGGATGGGATAGAGACCAATCATAGGATTGGTATATTAAGGAAAATATAAGCTTATTGGATAGAGTTTCTCTGTGTTAAAAGTTTGTTCATTATTTTCACAAGTTCCTTGAGAAAAAGGATTGTAGATTGAAATCTTGTGTTGGGATTTCTTGCAACAAAAGAATTTGTTGTGGCTTGAGGGAATCATAAATGCTCCTACATGAGTGAGAATATGCTGATAAGCATTCATAGTAAGACCTTAATGTGAATGACACAAATGGTAGAAATCTGTTATAGGGATGCTTGAGTCCAGGGGGAGAGTGGACTAAATAGGTTGTAATATTACCTATAAATGTGGGTTGACGAAGCCCCTGATAATTATGACTGTTTCTTAAATACAATATTAGGCCTTGTGTGTTGACTTTCACTATGCTAGGCTCAAGCATGAGGTTTATTTCATTTTAGCATTTACTTGAACCATAAACAAATGCAACTACACAATGTATAAGTGTTGCAACAACCAATATCACAAGAAGAATAACCATGCACAAGAACACAAGAAATATCTTGGGAAAACCCTTCTCAACAAGGGAGAAAAACCCATCAATCCTTTGCTATATTCTCAAGAGAAAATCCTCCAACCATGAAACCCTAATGCACACAAGAGGGTGCTCTACTACCTTGAAACTTGCACCCAAGAGAGGTGCACACTTCATCCCTAGAAATGTACTTGCTGAAATTTCCAAATGACAAGTGACTTGTGTGTTTCCTCAATGGGGAAATCACCTTTATTTATACTAGACTAGACAAACCAAAAGTGGTGTCTATTGGCACAACAAGGCCGACCTCAATAACTCAAAAAATAATTAATTATTACAATAAACATTAATTATCTTTCACATATGATGGAGACGACCTGTACCCTTTACATCACAATTAGGGTTACAGGTAAATCTTACTCTTAGAAAATATAGCAAGGGATTCACACATCCACTAGTGCTCAACCACTAGGGACACATCCACCTGTGCTCATCCACAAGGACATCCTACTCAACAGATCTCTATCTCACTAAGTCCACAAGAGAATCATCTGGAGTACCATCTCAAGCATGACTCAACTGAGTCCACAAGGAAAGAGACCACACCTCATAACAACTTAGTCCAGAGTCTGATGCACACCCATCACATGGGAACCTTCATCCCACATGGGGGTACACATCATTTCATCTCAATCCAGAGAGGAATGACACACCCATCTCATGGGAATCCTCACCCCACATAGGGGCACACATCGTCTCATCTCAGTCCAGAGAGGAATGACACACCCATCTCATGGGCACACCCAACACATGGGCTCTGTCACAAGTCGACTCACTCAGTGTATGTCCTAGAGGATGTCTCAAGAAGTGGTAATCATCAACACTCACTCTCATCTAGGGAGGCATTCTCCACTAGGTCAAGTCTCTCACAGAAGTACTCGAACTTCATCTTGGCAAGAAGTTTGGTGAATATATTTGCAATCTGCTCATATGTAAGAAGGTACTGCACGTGTATTGCTTTCCTCTGCACCATGTCTATGATATAATGATATTTTATCTCAATGTGTTTCGATCTATCGTGAAACAAAGGGTTCTCATAGAGCTTCACACAACTCTGGTTATCACAATGAATAATGGTAGGATCCATATCATGATCAAATAAATATGTCATGAGCTTATGAAGCCACACTGCTTTGTGGACTACCACACTCAATGCTATATACTCTGATTTTGCGGTACTTAAGGCCACAGAGCTCTATTTCCCGCTACAACAGGAAACCATGGCAGACCCTAAGGTAAAAAAACAACTGGATGTGCTCTTTCAGTCTACTACGCTCCTTGCCCAATTTGCATCGACATATCCTTGCAAACTCATGTCTACACTAGAGGCATATATCAGGCCATATTCAACTATGCCTCGTAAATATCTCAGTACATGCTTCACTGCTATCTAATGAGTTTGTCTTGGATTTACTCATGAACTGACTAAGTACATTCATTGCATAACATATGTCAGGTCTGGTGTTAACCAGATACATCAATGATCCAATCAACTATTGGTATAAATGTGGATCAATCTCGCCTGAATTAGTAGAAGCATCATTCATCTTCTTCAAATCCATCACCATTGGTGTAGGCATGGATTTGCTATATGTCATACCGAACATCTTCAATATCTCCACTGTATATTTTCCTTGAATCAGGAAAATCTCATCAGTACTCCGCCATACTTCTATTCCCAACAAGTAGCGCATCATACCCAGATCCTTCATCTCGAATTCAGAAGTCAATACTCGTTTGCATTCAACAATAATTCTTTCTGAACCAGTGATGAATAAGTCATCCACATACAGGACCAATATTAGGCACTCGTCACCAACAATATGTTAATATAGCTTTGGATCAACAACACTCTTGGTGAAGCCCAAACTCATCAAGAATCCATTCATCTTCTCGTACCAAGCATGAGGTGCCTGCTTTAGTCTATCCAAGGCTTTATTCAACATTCACACAAGAGTTTTCTCATTGTGTATCACGAATCCCTTTGGTTTCTCGATGTAAACTTCTTCCTCAATCTCACCATTAAGAAAGGTTGTCTTTACATCCATTTGATGTAGTTTCCAACCCATAGATGCATCTAGTGCAGTGATAGTATAAATGGAAGTGTATCGGGCTACTGGAGCAAATGTCTTCTCATAGTCAATTCCCTCCACCTGTGAGAATTATTTGCTACAAATATTGCTTTGTGTTTCTCGACACTTCCATCAGTTGCATGCTTGCTCTTGTAGATCCACTTGGAAGTTACTACATACTTCCCTTCTAGTCTCAAAACAATATCCCACACATCATTTTTCAATATGGGCTGATACTCTTCTGCCATAGCATCTTTCCATACCTGCTGACCTATTGCTTCTCCATGACAAGAAGGCTTAGTATCAATGATGTGGCTCATTGCTAAAAAGTAGCTTGAAAATCTCTTTGGTATTTTTCTCTCTCGGAATGTGCCTTATGGATATGCATGGCCCCCTATCTCCTGTAGAGTTTGTCAAGCCTAGACAAGCCTTTTATGGCCTACTACAATGTCTTTGGGGATATTAACTGGAGCAACTGGAACAAGTGAATCAACTGGAATAATGGTTGTCTCCCTCTGAATTGCTGAAGGGGGAGAAGGTATTGTCTCACTGTAAATTTCCATCTGGGATTCTCTGGATCTTTGAAAGGCTATCTCTTCTTCAAAGATAACATATTTGCTCACCTCAATCTATCTCTGACTAGGGATGTAGATCCGATATGCCTTCGAAGATTCATTGTATCCCACAAATGTATCTTTTATGCCTGAAGGGTCTAGATTGGACCTCATCTCTTTGGGTAAATGAAAGTATATTGGACACCCAAATATCCTGAAGTGTCCTACCTCAGGCTTCACTCTAGTGAACACTTCTTTGGGAGTCATGTTCTTCAAAATCTAGTGAGGACTCTTGTTCTGACCATATACTATTGTCATGGATGCTTATGTCCATAGAATCATAGGTAGATGTTGATCATGTATCATTGCTTTGGTTGCTTCAATGATGGTTATGTTCTTCCTCCTTCTCAAATAGTTTTGACTCCCTCTAAGTCAAGTGATTATGTTTGAAGTCTAAAGGATAAACATCTTCCTTTGTTGTTAACCTTCCTAGAACAATAAAACAAACAAAACAAGATAAGAATATCTCCTAGAGGAGAATAATGAGTACATCTCTAGAATCAAAACAATTTAAGGATTGTTGTCACAACTACAATGCCTACTTGTAATGTAGAAAACTTAGAAATGTAGGTTAGAATCATGATAATTAAAACAATCAAACTTGGAGTCTTCATTTCCAGTGTGTTGTTCCTCTAAATGCACCGAGATCTCTCTGGATCCATGATTGCAGTAAAGGTTCCTTCCTCCTGCAAGTACCCTCATGACAATGATACAAATAATTTATACAAGTGCATACTTGAGAGTGTTGATATGAAGAGGAAGGATTCATCTTTGATGTATTCATTTCTCTGAAGTCTTGGCTTCCAGGAACTCAATTTGCTTGATTTATCAAGCTTATCTTCCATCATAGTTTTGTTCATCATATTTTCAAATTCTTCTCAAACCCTTGTCAACTAGGCTAGAAAACTTAACAGCTAGGATAGGCTAGAAAACTTAGGTTTTGTTGGCATTGTGATTGCCAACAATAAGCCTTGAAAGTCAAAAGAACACTGGTGAGCTGAGAAGCTCCTTCAATGAGCTACAAAAACCCTAAATCTGAATTTTCTGCAGAAAATTTCAAAAACCCTAGAAACCCTAGGGCCACAAATCCAAAATTCTTGGAATTGCAATATGAGAGTTGTTGGAGGTGCGCTAAGGGAGGCTGTACACCCCTGTGCCAATTTTATCCCTAACGTCCAAGTATAAAGTGTTTAAACTTGAAAAAGAAGGAAGGTCGTACCTTTTTCTCGGAAACCTAGAAGGTCGTATAAAATTGCAGAAAGGAGGATGAGTGGATTTAATGCTTGTGCAATGGATTCTTCAAGATCTATGCTCTCATACCATGTTGAATTTTCACTATGCTAGGCTCAAGCATGAGGTTTATTTCATTTTAGCATTTACTTGAGCCACAAACAAATGCAACTACACAATGTACAAGTGCTGCAATAACCAAGATCACAAGAAGAATAACCATGCACAAGAACACAAGAAATATCCTGGGAAAACCATTCTCAACAAGGGATAAAAACCCAACAATTCTTTTTTATATTCTCAAGAGAATATCCTCCAACCATGAAACCCTAATGCACACAAGAGGGTGCTCTACTACCTTGAAAATTGTGCCCAAGAGAGGTGCGCACTTCAACCCTAGAAATGGACTTGCTGGAATTTCCAAATGACAAGTGACTTGTGTGTTTCCTCAATGGGGAAATCACCTTTATTTATACTAGACTGGACAGACCAAAAGTGGTGTCTATTGGCACTACAGGGCCGACCTCAATAACTCATAAAATAATTAATTATTACAATAACATTAATTATCTTTCACATATGATGGAGATGACCTGTACCCTTTACATCACAATTAGGGTTACATGTAAATCTTAATCTCAGACAATATAGCAAGGGATTCACACATCCACTAGTGCTCAACCACTAGGGACACGTCCACCTGTTCTCAACCACAGGGATGTCCTACTCAACAGATCTCTATCTCGTTGAGTCCACAAGAAAATCATCTGGAGTACCATCTCAATTCTGACTCAAATGAGTCCACAAGGCAGGAGACCACACATCATAACAACTCAGTCCAGAGTTTGATGCACACCCATCACATGGGCACCTTCACCACACAGGGGGACACATCATTTCGTATCAATCCAGAGAGGAACGACACACCCATCTCATGGGAATCCTCACCCCACAAAAGGGAACACATCGTCTCATCTCAGTCCAGAGAGGAACGACACACCCATCTCATGGGCACATCCAACATGTGGGATCTCTCACAGGTCGACTCATTTAGTTTGTGTCTTGGAGGATGTCTCACGAAGATGTAATCATCAACATTGTGTGTATGATTCCTAATTTTTAGAGGCCTTATGGAAATATGTGAGGCCAACTTACTTGACATATAATAATTGAAACCTATTGTTGGGATAACCCTTTTTGCGATGTAAAAAGGATCCCTATGGACTGTGACTGATCTTCATGAAAGAAGGAAAGTAACATGAGAAAGTTTAGGAGCTCATGGTTGTGCTAAGGAAGTGTGTATGCCTATTAAATTAAGGGAATTTCTATGCATGTGAATACAATAGGTAATTAGGTGGAATGCACACACACTATGGGCATGGGTAAGATGCTTAGTGCACTAGAATATGTTGTAATGAATATGGACATGAGTGAGCATGCACATAACACACATATAGACTTATAATAACCTATGGTTGGTTGTAGAATATAATATGTTGATTCAACATTATGGGTTGATGATGACCTGATATCAACAATGGGGAATAACAACATGGATAAAAAAAAATAGTGATGCTAATGATTTCATCCTTATAAAGATAAGACAAAAGATTAACAAAGTGTTGATCTATAACTAGGTAAAGGGAGTGTTTCGACACTTCCTTGAAGATTTATGAAATTAGATAATGTCCATAGAAGGATGATAGCCATATAGGTATGGCTTAACATTCTCAAGTAATAACTATATGAAATTTGGAAAATATTCCCTTGGTAAAGGTATGTTGACCGAAAATGGTTGAAGGTGTGAAGAGAGACATGAATTGAGTCTTGATGCCTTGGGTAGTGAGGTAATTACCTAATTATTGAATTGTGAAATGATATTGTAACATGTGGGAAAGGGTGACCTCTTGTTGTTTCTTGTCATAAAAAGAGGGCAACATAATTACAATTATGTTCAATCCCATGGGACTGATCATGTGGATGACTGTAAATCCTCATAAAAAAATATTGATATGAGATAAGACTTAATGAATGTATGTGAATAATATGGAAATGTGAAAGTGATGCACATATACCATCTATATGTATTTATGCATGCTAAAGGACATGGAAAAGAATAAAACAATGAAATTGCATGCTGGTATCCCTATTTATATGAATAAAAGCATGGTATATTTGCCTAAATAAGTCATCTGTAAGGCAATAATTGTACTTGCTAGGATTTAATAAATTCCATGGATGCATGGCTGACTCTATTTTGAAGAGTCAAGATTGTTTTGTTTTGAATATTAGTTTGAGGAGGGTGTACTCCATTCCTAAAAAAAAACAGGTGTGAATTGTTGAAAGAGTAGAAGAGCAAGAATGCTCTAATGTAATGGGATAAAATACTTCGTTGTCATAAAAAGAAGGTAATATGATTTTTCCCCTTGAGGATTGCATGTAAAGGGTTGTGAGTAATCATGAGTAGAATGAATGTAAGTAAATATGCCTATGAAGTTGTAAGGTGGTCTAATAATAGACACACACATTATGCTAATACATGAGGTTCAGTGCATGAAAGCACATCGTGAGTGCAAGATGATAGATTAGATGCACATGTTTGAATGTGTGGTTTGAATGTATCATCTAAATGCATAATAAGAGTGCATGTTTACATTATTTATAGAATATTGGGTAAACAACCGAAATGATAAAGTTGATGCTAACTCATAGATTGAGGTCATTTAAGATAGTGATGAATATGAAACAAGTGTACATGTTGAAGAAGTTCCCTGTGGAGGAACTATGTAAGGGCCCTATAAGAAGAATAAAACCATGACATTAATGACTGTTGGAGAATTAGGAAGTGGGATACAAAGCCTATGTATATAATAATCCCAGATTACATTTTAAAATATAATGCATGCATAAGGGACATGCCAATGAATAATGACCAATCTGATTGGTAAATGTGCATAATGCACTAGTTCATAATTAATTTATGAGTTGATTATGATGTTGTAGCATATTAATTTATCTAGTAAAAGTCAATATAAAGCTTGGATGAAACTACTCAAGGAATAGAGAAAGCATATCCCAAGAGGGACATATTGCTTAAGCAAAGGAGGAGGAAAGGAGGAACACTTTTCTCACTCCAAAAACTATGATTTTCTTAACAGAGTGATAAACCTTTAAACGAATAGTTGTGAAAGCAAAGGAAAAGAATTTAATGAATGTGTTTAAATGAATGGTCTTGGTTAAAACCATGTTATGTAAAGGGAGAGAAGCCTTAGAAATAGTCCAACTAAGTTGAAAATTTCAGCCTGTGTACAGAAGTTGGAAAAAAAAGGAAGAGTCCCTTAACTCCTTTCTTGTTTCTCTGAGATGAGAAAACCAACATGTTGATGTGTGTGAATGTCTCTGACATGAGAATGTTGACAACTATATGAATGTGAAGACACCATAAATATTAATTGTTTTTACCATCATGAAAACATTGAGGACAATGTGACAAAGTGTGTATGGATATGCTGAGACATTTATGAATTTGTTTGTTGATTTAAATGATATGGAACATGCATTTTAATTTAATATGATAATTGAAATGTGATTGTGAATATGGTTATACCTATTATTTCTAGGAAACGATTGGAGTTGTTGGGAAGGACAACTGTCAATGGTGGACAACCTCAAGCAAAAGGATAAATGCAAGAATTTTGATGATGGAATAGAACCGTGGAAGGGACTATGGAAGTCCCCATGGAGCACCACTTATGTGGTAAAATCAGAAATGGATTTTGGCACCCGAGACATGCATAAATATTTCATTCCCATGCGACATGAGAATTGAAAGGGGATTGGGTAAGAATCACTTCTAAAATATTCTATGATTTGATGATAAGCATGCAATGTTGACTGGTTGTTGAATGTTATTGATACCCACGCAGGGTATGATTCCATAAAGAAGAGAACTTGAATGATAAGAGGAAAAAACCTTGGGTAGTCAAGGATGTTTAAAATCCTTGCATGAAAATTTATGAACAAATTTGTCATGGATGTATTAATTAATCTTGAACAACTATGAACAAAAGATCTCATAGACAACACATTGGTCAATACATCGAGATAATGCATGTTTGCATGAGAGGGAATGTATTGGACCGCCCAGTATGGAAGGAGGACCTTCCAATATCCTACTAGAGTTGTAACAACGGTAAAGAGAGGAATTGGGTGGCCAAGAATATGTTGGAATATTCACTAATATTGAGAGGGGGGGGGGGGTGAATCAATATTGTGAACTTTTTTTTATCATTTTTAATCACAACATGTAAACATTTAGTTGTCAACAACTTATCACTTATGATTGCATTTAAGATATCATAAGCATGTAACCATAGATACATAATACACAAGAATTTTATGTGGAAAACCAAATGGGAGAAAACCATGAAACACTTTTAATAGATATCTTGAATATTACATTCACAAGAAGCATCGACTTCCAAGAATCTCTAGAACCAACTAGAAGGAGGTTACAACCCCCTAGTTTACAAGATCCAACCTGAAGGAAGCTACAACTCCCAATATTCTCCAACTCCAACTAGAAGGAGGCTCCAACCCCTTAGTTACAGGCCCCAACCTGAAGGAAGCTCCAACTCCCTAGATTCCCTATCTTCAACTGGAAGGAGGATCCAACCCCCTAGTTTTATGAGAAACAACTCGAAGGAAGTTGAAACTCCCTTGCAAGCACCAACCTGCAATATGAAGACACCAATCTTCTCGTGCACCACCACCCTTGTTTCTCAGGCACCAACCTGAAGAAGACTTCAATATCTTGCCTTGCACCACCCTGCCACCCTTAAATATAAATGAGAGAATCAACTTGTCATTGTTACTTTCACTGATATTGTTATATCACCATCATAAATACTAGCTCCACTACAACTGATACACCATCATCATCATAAAAAAATGGATACACCATAACTGATACATCATCATCATCAAAAAATGGATCTACCACAACTGATATATCATCATCATCATCAAAACTATATACACCATAAATGATACATGAACATCATCACAACTTATACATGAACATCATCAAACTAGGTCCACAGGGTTACACATATAAACCCCAACATCACTTCTTAAATCTGCGTACAAAGCTGCTCATAACTGTACCTAAAATATGCAAACTTGTAAGATTCATCACAAGCTTAATTTTCCAATTCTGATTCTAAAACTTGGACACTAGCTATTAGGATTTGTTCTCCTTCTAATGCAACAAGTGGAATTCAATTTGGACCTACCAAGCTTCAGATATAATTGTTTTATCTTGAACACCTGTTTGGGACTAGTTTTTGGATTAGTCACAAACCCTAACTTTCAACAAGTATAACTCTGTATCTATAATGAATAAAGGTATGAAACTTGTACCCAATATTCTTTGATATCTTCTTTGAAATAAATCCAAGTTTTTCTCCTTGAATTGTCCCTAAAAAAGAGTTATAGCGAAAATGGAAGACCTTCCTGAATTCTGGCCTATTCTCGAGAGTGAACTTGTACATAATGCCACGTGCTCGATATTTGATATATGATTCTAAAACTCATAAAAAAAATACTATGGAATGTACTCTTTCCATTTCAATTGGTCTCATAGAATTTGAATCCTCTATGAAGAATTTATGATTATTTTACCCAGAACACTTGTTTGAGACTAGTTACAGGACTAGTCAAAAGCCGTATCTTCCACAAAGTGTATCTCCAAAATTAAAATGACCAAGAAGCTGAAATTTGTACCATAGATACCTTGATATGTCGTCTCAATAGCCTCCATGTTTCACTATCTAAACCATTCTATAAAAAATGCTATAGCAAAAATGGTAATATGACCTTTAAAAAACATACCTTAGAGCACATCATCACAAGACTTCATCTTCTCTTGGAATTTTGCCCTTCTTCACTTCATATCCCCTCTGAAATTAGCTGCTAAGATTGTGATCAAAGATCAAAATATCGAATTATGAAAATGAGAGGTTCTTATGTGTATTTATACCCTTCCAAGCACCTTCTTTACTTGACCTTGAGCCAACTTGTAACTTCTTGTTTGCAACAACATTTTCTCCTTTACTTGACATTAGGGCCAACTTATAACTTCTTGACCTTATATCCATGGATTCTTGACCATACTTCCAGGATTCATCTTTAAAATGGCATAAATCCTCAACCATGAGGAACCACGTGGCGTGCCACCTACCGGTGGAGACGGCTTGATCAATACTATCAATCAATGGATGTTTTGCATGCATTTACAATGTCCTTCATACTCTTTTTCTTCAATCATCTTCGAGATTCATGACCACACCTCTAGGGATTCTTAACCACTTAACCATATTTCCAGGGCTTCTTGTAGACTTCTTCAAAGCATCTTCCCGTGAGGGCCATGCTTAAAGCTACACCATAAGGGGACCACTTTGGAGACTTCTTTAAATACACCCATCACTTCTAGAAGCTTCCAAACTTGCTTCAGGGCTTCTTTTAGGGTTGACATCAATGAAAACCAATTTTCCAAAAATATCCCCCTTTGGAATTGATGGCAACACTCATGCTCCAATGTGACCATTTCTCCCCCTGTCTTCATGCTTCTAATTTTTCTCTCCCCCTTTGACATCAATGGAAAAGGGTAACTCCCCCTGACATTATACGTTCTTTTGAAAATCTCTCTCCCCCTTTTTTCTTTGCAAGATTTCATGTAGATCAATGTGGGGCTTCATGTATATGCTTCCTTTCCTCTCTTCTGGGGATTCTTTTTCATTGGTACTTCCTATTATTGTAATCCACTTACATATATTAAAAGTGTTCATGTCAAGGTTCCTTCATCACTTGTCTTCAAGTCTTCATGATTGAGTTGACATCAATGACATAATAATTCAAAAATATCCACTTGACAATATAACTCCTCCCGATAGTTTCTCTCCTCCTGTCTTGTTGTCCCTCTCACGACTTGTTTTCCCATGACTAGCTAGGTCCACCTGCCAATATGATTTACTAAAAAATCATGTTGATGACAATAACAACGAGTCACGTATCTTCTCTCGTTCATGTCAAGTATTTGCTTCTAGACCTATCAAATATCTAATGAATTCATCTTTGTTCAAGTGTCACAAAACCGTCCATGACTCTACTACTCAATTGTACACAATGTTGATTAATTTGTCCCTTCATTATTACGAAGACTTCTCCAAATCTGCTACAACTAGTCACCACATATTCCTGCTTCTCAAGCTAAGTTAAATATGTCCATAGTCTGCTCTATCTTCAAATCAATCTTTTCAAGTCTACAACATGTACACATTTTCGAATCTGTACTGAAAATATCATTTCTCTATACAATCATGAATATCTTCCTCAAAAGTGTGCCAATGATTCTCCTTGTAACTACCAACTGACCTCTTCATATCTACATGGGGATGAGTTCTGAAACCTGCTCCTTAATCAACCAATCTGCCACAAGACATTTTGTACCTTTGCCATTAGGCCATTCAGAATCTGCCTTCCCAAAACCTTGCAAACACTTCAAAAAACCCAAAAGATAGTTCTCCAATTTGTAATAGCTGCTGCTAAGACTCCCCCTCTTCAATATTCACACTACTAGTAGTCTCCAAGCTAGATTTCTTAGAACAATATATAATCATGCTCTGTTGTAGAATCATCATTCTGAATTCTGACATCTTCCTCTTTGCCTATAGATTCATCATGATTTTGCAATTCTATAAATCCTGTGAGTATGATCTCTCAGAGTTCTTAATTCATATGTTGTTCTTGTTTTTTCTTTCTTCTCCGAACCTTCTTGTATCTGATATCACTATTTTCCTTCAAGGAAGACTTCATCATGATTCTACAATCATGAACTATATGTCCATAGTTGTGGAATTTGTAACATTCAATATTGTAGGGGGCCACATAAACATATCTTGTTTGAACATTTCTTCCATCTGATATGCAATCTATAGCTTTACGTCCAAAGTTATTATAACTAAAACAATAGCCTGGAAATAAACTTTGATACCTAGGAGCCAATGATCCTTTTTGTTATGTAGTCCTTTTGCATTCATGCCTTAGTTGATCACGATCTTCTTTTCTATTGTTTCCTTCATAATGAATGAAGCTTCTTTGATGCTTGGAGGTATAAAGTCTTCTACATTCATTCCTCTTTGACTCTTGTTGATCATGATCCCTTCCTTTGAGAGTGTCTGCATAATTCTTAGCCTTCTCTTCATTCTTCTTTTCCATCGACTTGGAGCACTWTTCTTCAACTTTCATTATCGACTGTGGAGCTTCCTCCCTCTTTGATGCTCTTGCTGGGATTGGAATTTTCATCTTCTTTGCATGAGGCCTCACCAATGTATCCAAAGCCTGTTTTATTGAAGGGTGACCTTTGACAATTGATARTATCTTCTAGTACTTGAGAGCTCTTCAATTTCTTGTTGAGTTTGACAACTTCAACCCTTAGTGTGATGAATTCTTCTTCAAGCTTCTCACAATATTCTTCTTTATTGATCATCTGGATCTTCATTACTTCTTTCATTATCTTTGCTTGTTCAAGTTGGGTTTTCAAGGAGATGATTTCTTATTCAAGTTTTCTTTATTGTTGACTAAATTATGCTTTAAGCTTGTTTAAGTCCTCAGATCTTTCCTTAACATGACTTGTCAAGATCTCTTTTCTCTTTTCTAATTCCTTTGCCTTGATTTTTAAGTGAGTAACTTCTTATTCTTCCTTTTCAAGTTCTTTTCTCTGTAATACTATTTCAACTTCCAAACACTTGTTTATTTTTTGCTTTTCTTCCAAATGATTTTTGCGTGTTTCTTCAATCACTCTGGCTTCTTCTAGCTGAACCTTTAGGTTTATGATGATCTATTGGGTTTCTTCAATTTTTTTTTAGGGTTTTGAGAACCCTCCTTTAGCTTGATCAATTCTTCCTTGAGGGACTTGTTTTCCATCATTTCTCTTTTTAGTTCACTTAAAGCACTGATTGGTTCTCCCTCAAGATCCACTTCACCTTCTTTATAATCTTCTTTGTCATGCTCTGCCATACCATTTCCAATTTCCTCTTCTGGATCTGTCTGATATGATGAGCTTCTTTCTTCTCGATCTATCTCAACATCTTCTTTATTTTGATCAACATGTTCTGGCTCTATGATTACAAGAAGAGATCCCTTAGAGTAGAGATTATGTAGCTTATCCCAAATCTATTTGGCTGATGAAAATTGTCCCACTTTGACCTTTACCGAATCAAGTAATCCATCCATGATGGTATCCATTGCTATATTGTTGTTCCTTTTTAATTCCTTCTTGGTTTCAATCTTCAAAGGTTTCTTTGAAGTGATGTATCCCATAACAACCGAGTGCCAAATGTTAAACCCCTGTGCCTCTAGAAATACTTTCATTCTTGAGCTCCATATCTCATAGTCTAGACCATCAAACACTGGTATTCCATTATCCATGCATTCCATGATCTGTCTTCCGGTGGTTAGATTATTTTTGAAGGATTTGCTCCGATACCAATTATTGGAATATTCACTAATATTGAGAGGGAGGGGGTGAATCAGTATTAGACACTTTTTACCATTTTTAATCACAACATGTAAACATTTAGTTGTTGACAACTTATCATTTATGATTGCATTCAAGATATCATAAATATGTAACCACATATACATAGTACACAATAATTTTATGTGGAAACTCAAATGGGAAAAAACCCTGAAACACTTTTCATATATATCTTGAATATTACATTCACAGGAAGCACCAACTTCCAATATTCTCCAGCACCAACTGGAGGGAGGTTCCAAAACCCTAGTTTATAGGCTCCAACCTGAAGGAAGCTAAAACTCCCTAGATTCTCCAACTCCAACTAGAAGGAGGCTCCAACCCCCTAGTTTACAATCTCTAACCTAAAGGAAGATCCAACCCCCTAGATTCTCCAGCTCCAACTAGAAGGAGGCTCCACCCCCTATTTTTATGAGCACCAACTCAAAGGAAGTTGCAACTCCCCTGCAAGCACCAACCTTCTATATGAAGACACCAATGTTCCCATTCACCACCGCCCTTGTTTCTCAGGCACCAACCTAAAGGAGACTTCTATCTCCTGCCTTGCACCACCTTGCCACCATTAAATATAAATGAGAGAATCAACTTGTCACTATTACCGTCACTGATACTGATATATCACCATCATCAAAACTATCTCTACTACAATTGATACATCATCATCATCATAAAAAATGGATACACCATAACTGATACATCATCATCATAAAAAAACGAATCCACCACAACTGATATACCATCATCATCAAAATTGGATACACCATAACTCATACATCAACATCCTCACAAATTATACAACACCATCATCAAACTAGGTCTACATGGGTCCAAAAATAAACCCCTACACCACTTCTTAAATATGCATACAAATCTGCTCAGAACTGCACCTCAAATATACAAATTTGTAAGATTCACCACAAGCTCAATTTTTCATTTATGATTCTAAAACTTGGACCTCAGATATTAGGATATTTTCTCCTTCTGATGCAATAAGTGGAATTCAATTTGGACCAACCAAGCTTCATATATAATTGTTTTATCTCAAACACTTGTTTGGGACTAGTTTTTGGATTAGTCACAAACCCTAACTTTCAACAAGTATAACTACGTACTTGTAATGAATCAAGGTATGAATCTTGTACCCAACCTTATTTGATATCTTCTCTAAAATTATTCCAAGTTTCTCTCCTTGTATTGTCCCTAAAAAAGAGTTATAGCGAAAATAGAAGAGCTTCTTGAATTTTGGTCTATTCTAGAGAGCGAAATTGTACAGCATGCCACACACTCAATATTTGATATATGATTCTGAAAATTACACAAAAAATACTATTGACAATACTCTTTCCAATTTAATTGATCTCATAGAATTTGAATCCTCTATGAATAAGTTATGATTATTTTACTCGGAACACTTGTTTGAGACTAGTTACAAGACTAGTAAAAAATCATATCTTCCATAAAGTGTATCTCCAAAAGTAAAATGACCTAGAAGTTGAAATTCGTACCATAGGTACCTTTATATGTCTTTTCGAAAGCTCCAAGTTTCACTATTTGAATCATTCTAAAAAAAACGTTATAGTGAAAATGGTAAGATGACCTTTAAAAAACATACCTTAGAACACATCATCACAATACTTCATCTTCCCTTGGAATTTCGCCCTTCTTCACTTCATCTTCCCTCTAAAATTCACAGCAAAGAATGTGGTCAAAGATCATAAGATTGGATGATGAAAATGAGAGGTTCTTGATGTGTATTTATACCCTTCCAACCACCTTCTTTACTTGACCTTGAGCCAACTCGTAACTTCTTGTTTGCAACGACTTTTTCTCCTTTACTTGAATTTATTGCCAACTTATAACTTCTTGACCTTAGATTTGGGGCTTCTTGAGCATACTTCGAGGCTTCATATTTAAGAGGGAGTAACTCATCAACCATGAGGAACCATGTGGTGTGCCACCTACCATTGGAGATGGCTTGCTGAGGACTATCGATCAATGGATGTTTTGCATGCATTTTCAATGTCCTTCATACTCTTTTTCTTCAATCAACTTCGGGCTTCATGACCACACTTCTGGGGATTCTTAACCACTTAACCACATTTCTAGGGATTCTTGTAGACTTCTTCAAAGCGTCTTCCTATGAGGTCCATGCTTAAAGCTACTCCACAAGGGGACCACTTTGGAGACTTCTTCAAATACACCCATCACTTCTAGAAGCTTCCAAACTTGATTTGGGGCTTCTTCTAGGGTTGACATCAATGGAAACCAATTTTCCAACAGAATATTGGTACCCTAATTTTCAAATAAAGAAGGTATGTGGGAATGCATTCATATGAAAATTTAATTTCATGCAATGTATGCTGATTTGAGGTTATGATCAGTTCAAAGAAGGAAATATAGTCCTGTTGTACTAATGAATATGAACACAGATAGCCATGGGGTGAGAGGTTGATTGAGTTCCAACTCACCATGGCAAGGTGCCTAATGAAAACTATGATAATCTGAAAATTAATGCAAGGCTGCATTAAGTGAATGTTGTTGGTGTGCTTATTAATCTCACGTAGTTGTTCCTAGTCTCTAGGAAGTTGTTGAAACTAGTTGGAGTGAATCTCTCACATCCAACCAGATTCTTCCTAGATTAGTGTGAGGTTTAGATACTTTCTCAACCATCAAGGTAGTTCTCCTATCTTGAGATTTTCTTGTGTATTAATATGTACTCTATTTCTTTGTTTAATAGAGAGCTCTCCCACTTTTGTGTTTTGTGCATAATAATAACTACTCTCGCATTTCTCATTATGGTATCAGAGCAGCACTCAGATTAACTCCCTCACGGGAGGCCCAGGGACCTTGGAAGAGAAATTAAGCCTCCATATAGGAATATATTCCTGTAGGCAGATGAGAGTAGTGTGCTTTGTGATTTTTTTTGGTCTATTTCCACTACCGAGCTTTGACCCCCAACCCTTGTTGCTGGATTAGATTTCATTTATTTTCAGATCATGTCCTTTGTTCTCGGTTTGAGATATGTTATTATGGATCTTCACATGGTACCGATTCATGATTAAAGGTATCCAAAGTAGGTTCCACGTCAGGACAGATACTTGTAACTCTGCTTGACACAACATAACATGGCGATTTTGGCGAGTTTCTGAGACATTCGCCAAGTGAATATCGAAGGCATGGTAGCAATGGTTTCTCCAGTCCCTAGGAGGAATACATTGCGGTTGTGGGGTATTATTTTGCATTCTACAAAGGTTTTGTTCCCATTCGTGAAGCCATGGCGAATACTGTGATAAAAAATCCTCCTAAAGGCGTCTTCAACTTTGAAATTGTTATACAATTGGTCGAGAATCGAGGGTTGTCACTGCTCTTACCATTCTCAAATATCATCTTTACAGTTACTAAGGCCTTGTGAGTATAACCCTGGTACTTGGATTGTATAGGAATGGATGGTCAACCGCTTCTTCACGGTGTTCTGGTAGAGATCTTTATGCAAGAGTTAGACTTACTTCACTTGAGTGTGCAACGACTTCTTCTTCCCAGAGCCTGCAATGACTTCTTCACAGTCTGGTATCTGGTCGGAAATGATTACTAGGAGATCTAGTGCCTTGAACATGACATTCAACCTGATGGCGAGATGCCTAGCGATAAGAATGTTGATGGCAGAGATGATGCCTTCAACACTAGTATTTACCGTCAGCTTTTCCATCATGAGCAACTTATCAACAACAAGGAATATGCAGCCAACAAATTTTCCCATGGTCATTAAATTTTACGTTACGGGAAATATTTATTGTGATAAATGTGTTGCCCTCAATGTTCGTGGCATTGGTGCATTATGGTGTAGTTCCTTGTTTTTGTGCCCATTTGCTAACTATTGAGTACAAAAATCTCCACATGGTATGCTATTGTGGATGCCATCCTTTTTGGTTGACCAGTGTCGAATAATCCCTTCTTCACATAAAGGTTTATGGCGTGTGGACACGTGGCTCCCACCATGGACTTTATGTCATGCATTATTCATTTTGTATTTTATTTGTTAGTTGTTCATTGTAACAAAGTTGGTGAGTAACTTGGGTTTGGCCAGAATATTTAGCCTTTGATCCTTGACAGTCACAGTGACTCCAGGTATCGGTTTCTCAAACTGCTTAAAGCAAGCATCTTAATGAGGAACCTATGTTGGATGCTCTTTAGTGTTTATGCCTATATCAATTATGCAGAGTTGGTTAGTGGGTTGTGTTTGAATGAGAACACCAAGGATATATTCCTTTGGCTTTGCATTGGAAGGAATTTATTGTATTTAGGAGGTTATATGCAATTCTTTTTGTTGAAACTCTTCAATAAAAGTTTTCATTTTATGTGCATTGAAAAGCACATTTCATTTTCTTTCACACTGCATTTAATGCATTTTTGAGATCCTTGTTCTTTCTCATGGGATGCATAATCAAGAGCATTGATTCTTTAGTTGTAAATGGGTACCTAAAATGGTCTTGTTTGCCGAGACCCATATCAAGGATTGTTTTCCACGATGGATTTTATTTTTGGTACCTCTCAATATGCACCTTTGAGTAGTGTATTTTGTGCCACTCGTGTGTATAGTTTTAGGAGTTTAACTAAGAATTTGTCTCCATGTACTACCTTGTTTCACAGTCTCTTGGAGCTTCACCACTTTGGAGTGTTTCTTGCTTAGGTTGTTTTGAATCTTTTCCACCTTTAGCTTGTACTCCATATTTTAGTCATCAATTGTGACATCCATTGCCATCATCTTTTCCATTAAGTTCATCATTGTGGGGGGATGTAGTGCAATGCTTCCTCGGATGGTTCTTCATGCTTTGACATTTTTTTTCAACATCAACTATTTTTAAGAGTGAGCATCGTATCGAGCACCATTCCTATTTTGACTCAGCGGTTTCAATGACTAGCAACCCATGCACTCTAGTGAGATGGATTGGCGTGCATAAGGACACTCATTTTATGATGTTTTTGTCAACAGTACATGAGTACCTCATCAACAATACATGAGTCTCTTTGCTTGAGAAGCTTGAAATATGGATTTTGACATGGATCTTTGATGGTGTTGACAACTTGGGGTTCTTGGCCCTCCTCTTTAGAGTTTCGTTCATATTTCTTGTTTGGAGTTTTTCAGCCTCCACAGGCCTCATTGATATTTTGACGGTTGATGGTGTTTGATTCAGTTTGAAGCCCTTGTTCTGGTTCTTCACGAACACCTGTTTTCTAAAGCACTTATGTGGTGGTTGTCAGTGTTTTCCATTCTCGTGCCTCTACAACCAATCCTCTTCAGCTTCAACATTCAACCATGTTCTTTGAGGCTACTTGGCCCTCTTCTTCATAGTTTGGTCATACTTCCTAATTGGAGCTTTCAACCTCCGTAGCACTCATGCTTTTTCTTTTCAATGCATATTTGTGGGATCTTGTTTAGTTTCAGATTCAATGCCACTTTTAACATTGGCATTTTTCTCTCTTTTGGAAAGGAGATTTTGCTACAGGTTTTTCTCATTTTCTCTATTTATGAGAGTTTGTACATGGGTACCTTATCATGCCTTGTTTTCGAGATCCATCATTGTTCTTCTTTGTTTCTCCCTACGTTTCGCTTATGGGGGGTGTTAGTGTGCTTGTTAATCTCACATAGTTGTTCCTCTTCTTTAAGAAGTAGTTGAAACTTGTTGGAGTGAATCTCTCACATCCAACTAGATTCTTCCTAGATTAGTGTGAGGTTGAGATACTTTCTCAACTAGAAGATCAAGGTAGTTCTTCTATCTTAAGATTTGCTTGCGTATTAATATGTACTCTATTTATTTGTTTAATAGAGAGCTCTCCCACTTTTGTGGTTTGTGCATAATAATACCTACTCTCTCATTTCTCAATAAATGTGACCATGGAAAATTGACACATTGATTAAATTGCTTGAGAAGCTTGATTGCAATATGAAAATCTTGTTATGCTAAAATGATGCATGTGTAAGGAATGATAATTCCTTTTATTTCATATCATTGAATAGATAAAAGTGATTTAATTGTTAGTATGCACAATTCTGAAATTGTTTGGAAGCCACTGCATGATCCAGGTGGATATCCATGGCCACCTACCTATTCCACTGGATCGAAAAGCAATTTCTCACCTTGGCAATTTTTCGATAGTTTTTTGGGTTCCAAACTTCCAGGGTCATTTTGAGGCCCTAAACGACATGTTTTGGGGATTTGGGGCCCACACAACTATTTAATGTAGTAGCGTGGGATAGTCAAAAATCGTTCTTCTTGGATATACCTTTCCAATGGTGTATCGAGTGCCCCAAACAAAGATCGTATGCAAAAGTTACGCCACCAGGAAGTTGACGTATCAACTACCCCCATCGAGGTCCGCAAACCTATTGGATTTTCATCTCTCGGGGTTAAGGTTTTATATTTTCCTTATGTTAAAAAGGCCTTGAGAGCCTCATTGTAACAATCATATTCTTGTGAATGTGAGTAGCTTTCACATCTCTTCTCAAAGATAAGCTACCACCATTATGGCGAGTCTTTCACTTTGTATTTCTACAATTTTGTACATTTCGCTCATTAATAGAAATTGTGTAACACTGTATCTCTGTGTTTATGGTTATATATATGATATATCTATGTTATATTATTGGATATCTGATATATCTTTGTACATTTCTTTATTATATCTCCACTCTCATTTCATGCTGAAAATAATCCAGATCAATGGTATCATAGCAGGATGCTCTTGATCATTTTTCAGTGCATGTCCCCAACGAGGTCTGAGTATATCAAGTTGGGTCTTGATCTTGTCTCTCTTGAGGAAAGTCACTCTTGCAGGCCCAAGAAACCCTCCATGGTGAAAGAAAAGAAAAATGAAGGAGCAAAAGATTCTATTAATTTGTTGCTTGAGCAAGCTCCCACATGACATAGGGATGAAATGATGGAGAATTTTTCCCACATCCTTCAACGCCTCCCGATAACAAAAAGCACGTATTCATCAAGTGGCCACTTTGGAGGCACGTCACCTTTCAAGGTACAAGTTAATTTTGATATTCTCATATTTGAAGGATAGATATATGCAGATGCCCTAGAAAAATGGTTAAATCTGCTAGAAGGTTATTTCTTTGTTCATAATTTCACTGACAAGAAAAAGATCACCTTCGAACTCCTTAAGGCTCTCCCCCATGTAAAAAATTGGTGGGAAACTTCCTTGGAGCAAAGTTCCACAGAGGAGTCTAGAATATATGGGGCCGAGCCCACTTGGGATTTTTGTGTGGATGCGGTCAAGGAACAATATTACCCTATTGGCAACTACGATGACTAGTACATGAGATGGATCATACTGCGACAAGAGAGGGGCCAAGTAGTGTTGGAGTTCACTAATACCTTCCATACCTTGCGCACCAAGTTGGGTATCAAAGACTTCGAGCAACATATGGTTTTGAAATACTGTGGGGCTCTACACAGATACATACAAATTGAAATGGATTTTTTGGACTTCTCATCACAGGGTGCTGCTTATCGATATGCTATTAAAATCGAGTAGAAATTTAAACACCAGAACAAGCAAGATTTTGGGTCTGCAAATTCGCAACAACCAAAGTATGGTAAAGATGGCCCTAACAACCAACCTTCAGAAAACCAGTCCAAGCCATAGGAAAAGAAGGATAACTGAAAGACAGAGAAGGACATTGGAAAATGGCATGATTTCTACAAAATCCTTTGGCACAACACCAATGAATGTCACTCAAAATAGTCATTGGTGGCTGAGATCAAAGACAAGGAGCCGAACCATGATTCATAATCTAATTCAAAATATATTGGAAGAAGACAGATCATCAATGCAGACCCCACTGCTATTGTTGCAACTGCAACAATTCAACTAGAAGAACCAGCAGATCCTAAAGAGGGGAAGCGCCTTTTTCATTCACAAATGTGGGTGAAGGGGACCCTACTACATTTTATTATTGATAGTGAAAGCTAGAAGAACCTCATCTCATCAGAGGTCGTCAAACATTTGGTATTGTAAAAAACACCACATCCGCAACCATACAACATTGGGTGGCTTCGCCAGGGACGCGATCTCTGTGTCAACCAACAATGTCAATTGTCATACGACATCAAACCCTTCAAGGATGAGGTATTATGTGACGTTTCCCCACTAGATGTATGTGATGTTCTGTTGGGCCAATCATATATGTGGAAGAGCCATGCTATTTATGAGTCTCGACCCCGTAGTGTCATTGTTAATCTGAGGGGTCATCTCTACAGGATACCAAAGGTAGTTCCAAATACAATCCCACCTAAAAAGTGCCGCAAGGTAGTATCTCATACTACAAAATTCAGCTTCTTCACAATCTTTTCAAAAGGTGAACAAAAGGACACTGCTACCACTGTAGCCTCGGTCCAAGCACCTTTTATCCAATAGAAGCAAGTCGACAAGATTCCAATAAAGCGAAAAGATTCCTTCTGCACACAGTCATCTCAGGTATCCCGACTAGTTAAAAATGTCCAACCCCACAAGCCACAAGCATGTGATAGCCTTCAACAAGCTAAGCAATGTAACTTCTCCAACAAGGCAAGCAACTCACTAAGATTCAGATTCAACAAACGCTTCCCCCTCTCCCTCGAGAACTCAATGCAATGGAGACCATTGCTTCCTAAGGAGGGAGGATTGATCCAGGTGGATATCGATGGTCACCCACCTATTCCACTGGCTTGAAATTTTTTTTTCCACCTTGGTAGTTTTTTGATAGTTTTTCAGGTTCCAAACTTTGGGGGCCATTTTGAGGCCCTAAATGATATTTTTTGGGGATCTGGGGCCCAAGCAAGCCGTAATGACACTGTATTGGTCCAACCAAAAATCGTTCTTCTCAGATAGACCTTTCCAATAGTGTATCGAGCACCCCAAACATAGATCGTATGCAAAAATTACACCCTCGAGAAGTTGACATATCAGCTACCTCCATCGGGGCCCGCAAACCTTTTGGCTTTTCATCTTCAAGGATTAGGGTTTTAGATTTTCCTTATGTTAAAAAGGCCTTAAGAGCCTCATTATAACAATCATATTCTTGTGAATGTGAGTATCCATCACATCTCTTCTTAGAGATAAGCTACCACCATTCTAGCGAGTCTTTCACTCTGTATTTCTACAATTTTTTACATTTCGCTCATTAATAGAAATTGTGTATTATTGTATCTCTGTGTTTATTGGTTACATATATGATATATATCTGTTATATTATTGGATATCTGATATATCTTTGTACATTTATTTATTATATGTCCGCTCTCATTTCGTGTCGAAAATAATCTGGATCACTAAAAGTGTGCAATGAAAATATAAATTGCATGAGAACTAACAATTTATTTGGCTGTGTGAATATGGAACTGCAGGAAGAAATGTCTTGGATATGACAACAATATAAATCCATAAGGAATACCAATGCTCACTGGCTGCAAAAGAGCCAAACTGTGATGAGAAGGAAATCTCATGCTTGTGAAATCTGGTTCCAATGTGGAACAGATCTGAAAATAGAAATGCGAGATTGGAAAATCTGTGGGTAACAAATTTGAAAAAATCTTGTGAATCAAGTTCCAAGGTGGAACATACCTAAAAAATGGGAATGTGAAATTTGAAATATGTTGGTAGCATATTTAAAAAGAAATTACGATGAAATTGATAATGGTATCTCACAAATTCACTATATGCATGTGATACACGTGAGATTACAGATTTGTCTTGGAGGGATAGATGATGGTTGTCAATATGGAAAGCATGGAAAAATACTATTGTTGTGACATGAGAACCCTATGATATTCCATGGTCACCATAGAGAGTGTTGTGTTGTGGTAACACAAGTTAGAGGGACACCTTGGCTGTAAGACTCGATGAAGTCTCTAGAACTCTTCTTGTGCGAGAAACCATTGACATACATGATGGATCACCCGAGGGACTGTATCACAGAGAAGGGGATGTTTGATCCTGAGCCTGGAGGGTGAGTGACCGCAAGGAACATGATACTTTTATAATTCTTGTAAATTGTTGATTGAGATCATGAACACAATGGGTATGTCAAGGAAAAACAATGAGCCAAGTAAATGAGATAGCCATATGGATGCAGATCCATGAATTGCACAGGTAAGTATTGTGATGATATGAATATTTCCCCTTGAGTTTTGAACAACAATGAAATGTTTATGCATGAAATTGTGAATTAATATGCTTGTTGTCTGAAATTGTTGTAGGTAGGTGATAAATTTCAAGAGTTCAGGAAGGACCAGACCAAGGAGAGGAACTACATTGCTGAAACAACTAAAAAATGGAAGCATGTTTAGTGTTGTTGAGATGAAAAGAAAACCAAGGAAGGTGTTCCTTTAAGGGGGATGGGATTGTAATTCCCTTGTTTCCCTTAGTATGTAATTAATCATGTTTAACTATTTCCATTCCATGGCATATGAACATTATAATTATATTCTTTTTTATCTGGAAAATGCCAACAATTGACTATGGGGTGAAGCCTTAAAAGTACTGGCCACGATACCACGAGAGGGATTAGTAAGGGGCAGAGAAGGAGGTTCTATTAAGCAAAAGGAAACCAAGCCATCTTGCTTAAATGTCATTTTGAAATATTCAGATTATTTCCCTTAGCCCCGATTTCAAGGAAAATCAGTTAATGAGGGAGGATGGTAGTTGAACAACCAACTACCCCAAATGAATCTAGGTATGGGAGATCATGTTAGGACAATAGAAACTGTCAACCACAGGTACAATAGAGTACCAATTCTATAGCCCCATATTGACCTCACGGGTTTTGTTTGATAGAAGGAAGAGGAAAATCAAGAACCTTCAGGAGGAGGCATAGGAAAACATAGGAAAAAGGTGTTAGAGGAGAGAGTTCAAGGAGGAAGGATCCATAATTTTGATCTACAAAAAAAAATGACATGCAGAGGAGAGCCCATGTGTCAGAAAAGAGACACGAGTCTCAGAGGAATAATGAGTGGCATGACTAGTTTGAGAGACCAAGGAACCCAAACTGAGCTAAGAGGTCGTGATCTTGATGATATAAGGGTATCTGATAAACCTCGAAGAGGCCTGAGGTAGGAGGGGTGAGGAATTATCTACCATTGGAGCATGAAGGAGGGAGTGGGATTCACTTACCAAATTTCCCTAAGAAAAACTAAGAAGGATTTCCCTGGTGGCATCATGGCTTGGCACGAGGGTGGCCACAATGCATCTGAGCCTATGGTTGGGTGGAAAGGCATACACCCACAATCAATTACTGGCATTTCCTAGATTCAAATAAGTAATTCTAAACTTTGTGTAATGTATAAAGAGAATGATTTATGCATGTAAATGTAATCATGAATATGGATGCCTGCTAATGGAATCAATGGTTGGAATGTCTGTTCTAGAAATATGAACGTTTAATCTAAATTAGCAGATCATATATAATTTCATGGACAAGTCTTTGAGTTTGGATTGATTGTGAATTAAAGGATGGTGCATGCCTTGCTTAATCGATTTCTAACTCCCTGTAATGTACTGAGGCAAAACTAATGAATTTATGTATGTATATGCTTGGATGAGGCGATGAGATTCAAGATCTGTTGATCCCGGAGCTAGAGTAAATCCCAACCATCCAAAGATGGGTTAGCTAACTATCGAAATCCTTTTGTAAGACAATGAAAAGTTATGGCCATTGGATCAACGAATGGTTGAATGCCAACCGTCGATCATAGTGTATAGTCGGGGTATCTTTCCCTGGAGTATCGAGAGGTATTTTAAATGAACCATATGGATGCCCGACATCTCGACATCCAGTGGGATATGGTTCTAGCCACTGGTTCCACCCCCTTGTTATTTGTAGGTATGTTAGAAGGGACAATAGTCATGAACTAACTCCTAAGCCTTTAAGTTCATTGTTAAAACCACAAAGGACAATCACCGTTGGATTAAAAAGTGAAGGAGCGAGGGTCGTCCGATGTATCGGGCATTTAGGACCCAATGAATGGGTATAAGTCACCCAAAATATTAGTCTATCTGGGTACCGAGAGATCCCTCGTGGTCATGGTGTGAGACCCCTAATATGCTGACACTCGGGAACATGGTTATGTCTCTAGATTCCACCCCTATTCCTTTTATGAATAAGCTCGAGAAACTTTATAATGGGGCCTTCTAACCATAACCGTTGGATTTAGAGAATACCACATCTCCATCGTCGAACCTAATCGCTTGATGATAGATAGATTGGGATGTCAGAACCCCAGTAGATAACCAAGTATCCCTTTTATTGTTAATGGTCCTGATATCCTGATACCCGAGGCAAACGTGTCACAAGGTGGTTAACCCACGTGGCACTAAAGAATTGGTCCACGTGCCATGACGTGGAAGGTGCCATGTGTCACATGGATTTAGAACTATTGCATGGAGGTCCAAATAAAATCAGGAATGTGATGATGTCAACAGACACGTGCCATGCCACGTGTTGTGACACGTCATTGGCTATGTGTTAGCATCTTATAGGTATGGTTAGACAATGTACAACGTGTTATGTTGGTAATGCGTCGCGTCATTGTATACATGTCTGACATGAATCCTAGTAAGGAAAATAAACCTAAGGAGATACCTTTGAATCTCATTCGTTAGATCTACGGTCTAAGAGATCTCGATCGTCAATCTCATAGTGAAGCTCATGAGAGTGTTAGCATCCTGAGATACCGGAACCCGTAAGATTTCTAAGTCCAAACCTTTTGGAGGTCCTAGTATATCGATAGGTTGATGGCAACAGGGTTCTAGGTGCAACAAGATTCCAAGATATCATAATATCAGAATACTAGGGCTCTATGCACACAAGGTGGTGTGAGGAAGGTCGATGTCTTATGGTTCGGTACCTCGGTGGTCCGACCTCCCAGTATTCTAGTGGGTCAGTCTCGAGACATTGGATATCAGGGGGAATATGTAAGTATTAGCCGGAAGCAGAAGAAGAGCTAGGGGGCCTGAAGGATTGACACCTTGATATAGAAAGGTTCCCAGGGAGGGTTCCATCCTTCCCTGGTACAATTTCATGTAGAAACAATGCTGTAAGTCTAGGTCGTTGGATCTGAAGATCGACAGATCCTTACCATTGATTTTCCATGGGAAGGAAGTTGGATCCTGGACCATTGGGGACTTTGGTTAGTATGTCATGCTATGATGCCTGGTGGCCTGGTGTGCCAACATCTTGATACCCAGACGAGGTTCTAGCCTTTCCACATAAGCTTGGAGTGGGAGAGGATGAAGTCACCCATCCAATGTAAATATGACATGTGTCAATGCCTGGTTTGATGAGCCTAGTGATTTGTGATGACATGTACACCACGTTAGTACACTGAGTTGATTATCGGGGGGTCTCATGTGGTTAGGATAACCATAGGTGGAGGGGTTCATGATGAGACATGGTTCATCGATATAGATCATGGTCGATCCCCACTATCCATTATTTACTTGATTTCCCATAGGAGAAGTTTTGGCTCTAGCCACAACTATGGGTGCCATGTTGACGCACAGTCAATGGTCCCATCCTACGTGAAGGAGATGGTAGGACATGCCAGTACCACACCATATGGGAATGATGACATGGATCCATGTGGTAGTACATAGGCCTTTGGTCAATGAAGGCCCTAAAACTTCAAAGGGCCATAACTTTCTATCCATAACTCAGTTTTGGACAAATTTATAGTTGTTGGAAAGTTCTCGATGAGCATAAGACGATGGTGCTCTTATACAGGGGATTTGAGGTGATTACAAGAAGTGTAATTTTAAATGCCCCATTCCCTTAGAAATTACTTAGGGGGTTGGGTGTCTTACACCACTTGGAAATGATTTTGCAAGTTTGGTAATGCAAGAAATGGTGCTTGATTGATCTTCCTTTCCATCTCATTGAAAGCACTCTATAGATTATTCCCCCACTGGAAACTCTTACCACTCACTATTATGGTGTGGAGTGGTGCAACTACCATTGAAAATGAAGCTATAAAATTAAGTATTGTGTTTCCCCAACAAAACTCCTAACTATAGTGACATTTGTAAGAACTAGGCATTTCATGATGGCCTCCATCTTTGCAGGATCTATCTTTAGCTCTCCTCCACTGATCACATACCCTAAAAACACCAAATATTGCTGAGAAAAATCACATTTCTTGAGGTTAGCCAACAACTGGTGCTTTGTCAGAGTCTCTAACACCTACATGAGATGTGAGATGTGATCCTCCTAGGTAGCACTATAAACTAGTATATCATCCAAATATACTATAACAAATGAATCTATATATGGTGTAATACATCATTCATCAATCCTATAAATGTAGTTGGTGCATTACAAAAACCAAATGGCATGACCAACCATTCATATAAACCTTTCCTTGCATTGAAGGTGGTATTCCAAGTGTCTTCTTCCTTGATGCATACCTAGTGGTATACCATTTTGAGATCCAACTTGGTGAAGTATTTTGTGTGTTGTAATTGATCTAACAAATCATCGATCATGTGCAGAGGGTACTAGTTTTTAGTGTACTCTTGTTCAATTATCTATAATTCATACAAATTCACTAAGTCCCATCCTTCTTTGGTACAATTACGATAGGTGACCCACAAGTTGAGGTGCTTGGTTGAATCACACCCTACTCCAATAGTTGTTGCAACAGCTTCTTCACTCATTTACTTCCAGAATGGATTTTCTATACACCCCAATATTGGACAATGGGGAGTCTGGAAATAATTGTTTCATGCTCCACTTCCCTCTTGGAATATATCCTTTTAATGTTAATACCTAGACAAAGTTCCATGTTATGTGTAAAACCCCTCATTAAGCCCTAGATATTGAATTATTACATTTATAGTGTTATAATTGTATGTCAGCTAGAATGCTTCATTGTACCCTTTGTCTCCTATATAGACCAAGGAGGCCTAGTATTAGGAGGATCCTATCCCATATCATATTGTATTCTAAATTTTATATATTGTAAAAGGAGGCTTCCCCCTCGAAGTGGACTGTATTCATTGAATTTTTATCATTTTTTAAGGTGTTGAATCATAACATTTGGTATCAGAGCATTGATCTTAGGGTTTTTCTTCTCCAAGCGAGTCATCTTAGCATTTTTGCTATAATTTTTTTTTCTATGTCGATTCAAATAGAAAATGTTGGATTTTACTTAGATGGAATATCAAGGTAAATGCGGTACAAATTTAAGCTTTTGGGTCATTATACTTTTGGAGATATAACATAAGGATGATAGGGTTTTTTACTTATCCTGAATTAAATTTTAAACTAGTCATCTTGGTATTTTTGATATAAAAAAATTTCTGGGAGGTTTCAGAAAATGAAACTTGGTGGAGACTGAGGAGACATCTCCAAGTATAGGTGGTCCAAATTTCAGAATCATGTATTAAATATTGGACATGTGGCATTCTATACAATTTCTCTCTCTAGAAAAGTCCAAAACTCAACAAGGTTTGGGAAAGTTACCATAAATTTTACTTGGCACATCAAATTTTGGTCAAACCTATGGCACTGGAGAGAAGACATATCAAAGAAATACATGCTGAAATTTCATACTCAGAAAGGCTGAAATTTCAGAAATACATCTAAAGGAAGGTTGCTTAGGAGGATCAACTCCACATTAAGGGTTTGAAAGGTACATAACTTACAATTGACATAACTTTTTATTGGAAGATATATTTTTGGTGATTCAAAATTTGTGATAAAGAGGAAAAATATGAGAATTATTTTTTTCTCACATGGCTCCAAAGGCTCCTCCAAAATTTACTTCGCCAAGTAAACCTCTAGAGAGCTCAACCATGACTCAAGGTGAAATCCAAGAGATTTATCACCAGATGGAAAAGAAGATCACTGAAAATAGGGAATAAATGGAAAAGATGATAACTGAAAATAGGGAACATATGGAGAATAATATGAATGAAAAAAAGAATGACATGAAAATGAAGATAGATGAAAATAAGGAAGACATGAAAAGAAATATGGAACAAATGGAACATAGGATGGATGAAATGGAAAATAAGATGGATAAGAAGATGAATGAAAATAAAGAAGAAATAAAAAAATCCATGAAGGAATTGTGAAATTCCTTGTCTTCCATGATCTTTCATGCTCTAGATGAGAGACTCTCTAAAGGAGATATCAAAATGCAAGGAACTCATGAAAATAAAGGTGGTATTAAGGTTGAACAACTTGCCGATAATAAGCAATTTTCAAGTGGATTTAACTCTAATAATAGAGTTAATAATGGTGGGGGTCCTAAATTCAATTTTCCCAAGATTGAATTAAATAAATTTGATGGAAAAGAGGTCTTTATTTGGGTGAACCAAATAGAGAAATATTTTGAACTGCATAATATTATGGATGATAAGAAAATGATTCACATAGCAACTTTGAACTTTGAAATAAAACCATATCAATGGTATCAATGGGTAGTTAAAAGGAAGCCCCGTTTTTATCATTATACTTGGGGTTTATTTACAAGAGACTTAGAAGCACAATATGGGAAAGTTTGGGAACATGACTACTTCAGTCAATTGAAAAGAATCAAGCACTTGGGTGATATTGAAGATTATAATTCATAATTTTTGGTATTGACCATAAGGGTGGATGACATAAGTGATGATTTGTTTTTGGAATCTTACATCCGTGGATTAAAAGAAGACATTAAACATGAGATTTTGTTAAGACATACTACAAACATCTATTGGACATGTGTTATATTCTTTGCACAAGTAGAATATCGGTTTTCGTGTCCATTTTTGGGAAGTCCTCGATTTTCGTGTCCATCTATGGGCGGTTTTTCGACACATGGTTTTTCGTTGATGGTTTTCTATTTCTGGTTAAGGATTTAGGGTTGTTGAATAATCTATAACATTGGATTAGGGTTTTGTATGTCACTGGCTCATATATGTATATTGTATTGTAAACAATGTATGGTGTAAATGAATATAGAATATGATGGTTTTCCCAGTTTGGGTTTCCAGGGGGAAAAATCTCTATGTAATGTGTGTATTTTCCATTGTATATTTTCTATTCTTTTATTGAAAACTTGTTTGTAGTAAAATATTGTACAAGGTTAAAATCTACAACATCATGGAAGTTATGCAAGTTTTTCGTCATATTCATGTTGGGTATGTGTTATATTCTTTGCACAATTAGTATTATTGCATTTTTTCCTTGTTTTTTGTGTTGCCTTGATTTTGATGTCCATTGTTGGGCATTTTTCGGCACATGGTTTTTTGCCGATGGTTTTCTATTTCCAGTTAATGAATTATGGTTGTTGACTAATCCAAGTCATTGGGTTAGGGTTTTGGATACCACTGGATCCTATATGTATACTGTATTATAAACAATGTATCACTATGAATGAATAGAAAGTATGTCGGTTTTCCCGGTTTGCGTTTCCAGGGGAAAAATCTTTGTGTAATGTTTGTATTTGCCATTGTATCTTTTCCATTCTTTTACTGAAAATATGTTTGTAGTAAATATTGTACAAGGTTAAAATCTACATTTGGTATCAAAGCTTTGTTGGCTTCAGGGGGACGTCTTTGTGGTCAATGGTTTGGCTTGGGACTGTGATAAGCCTTGTTACAGTGGGAGATCTATGGTACTGATTTTTCAGGTGAAAATAAATGGCGATCAATTCGAAAATGAAGATCGAGAAGTTTAATGGACAAAGTTTTGAACTATGGAAGCTCAAGATGGAAGATCTATTGGTGGACAAAGATCAGTGGATCGCGGTAGATCCAGGTACTGCACCTATAGGAACTTCAATAGATGACTGAAAAAAGTTGGATCAGAAGGCGAAGAGCACAATCTGATTGTGTCTCTTAGATTCAGTGTTACTGAATGTATCATAGGAAGCTACAACTAGGGATATATGGGATAAGTTGGGGAAGATGTATCAGTCTAAGTGCCTAGTAAATAAACTATTCCTGAGAAAGAAGCTATATAACCCGAGGATGAGAGATGGAGACTCAGTGGCAGAGCATTTGAATGCCTTCAATACTGTGGTAAGTTAGTTAATATCCGTTGAGATTAAAATTTTAGATGAAGATACGTGTATCGATTTACTATGTTCTTTACCAGACTCGTGGGATAGTATGGTTGTGGCCATAGGTAGTAATACAACTGCCTTGAAGTTTGATGAAGTGGTCTCATCCTTGTTGTCGAAGGAGATGAGACAGAAGAATATGGAAGGACATATCACATAAAAATTATTTGCAAGAGGATGCTCTCAGGAAAGAAATAGATCTAAGTTCTCAAGTGGGAGATATAAGTCTAAGGGTAGATCTAAATCTCCCGAAAAATTTGTAAAGGTATATTGGAGATGTGGAAAAGAAGGGCACTACAAGAAGCAGTGTAGATCCAAAGTTGAGAAAAAGAAGGGATCTAAATAATCTCCTTCTATACAATAAAAGACCTCCAAGGAAGAAGGAGGGAATGTGTACTTGGCTTCTTCAATAACACATGCATATCATGAGGAATGGTTGGTTGACTCATGTGCATCCTTTCATATGACTCCCCACAGGGAGTGGTTCGGTGAATATGAAAGGTATGATGGAGGTAATGTTTTCCTAGGTGATGAATTGACAACCAGAATCACAAGTCAAGGAAAATTGAAGTGGAGACTCATATATGGAAGGATTAGAACACTACCTAGTGTTCTGCACATCTCAGGATTGGAAATAAATTTGATTTTTGTAAGAAAAATGGACGATGCAGGGGTAAAAAAAATATTTGAAAAGGAAACCTACAAGATGGTTTGAGGAGCAATGGTGTTATTGAAGGGAGTTCGATTTGGAACTATGTATAAGTTGCAAGGAAGCATTATTAGTGATGGGTGTAATAGTTCCACTATTCCTGATATTGGAGTTGAAGAAGAAAGAAATCCTATAGTCTCTGGAGAAAAGGTTATGCTGTGGCATCAAAGACTAGGGCATATTGGAAAGAAGGGTCTTTGACTACTACACGATAAAGGTATGGTTGAAGGTAGGTCTAACTGCTCTCTAGATTTTGATTTATGTGAACATTGTGTATATGGGAAGCAAATTCATGTAAGATTCCCCTTTGGTGCAACGAGGGCATAAGGAATTTTACAGCTAGTTCACAGTGATGTTTTTGGACTTGTGTCGGTCCCATCATTGGGAAAATATGTGTACTATGTATCATTTATAGATGAATTCTCGAGGAATACTTGGATATATTTCCTCAAGAAGAAATCTAAAGTATTTGACAAGTTTAAAGAGTTTAAGGCTCTTGTTGAGAATAGAACAGAGAAAATAATTAAGGTGTTGAGGACAGATAATGGTGGAGAGTTCTGCGATAATGAATTTGAAGAATTCTGTAAGAAGTGCGGTATAGAAAGGAATAATACTTCTCCATATACACCTCAATAGAATGGAGTTGTAGAAAGGATGAACAAGACACTGATGGAAAAAGCAAGGTGCATGCTCAGTGGTGCTGGGTTAGGGTGTTGGCACAGGGGAAGACCCAAGGTTCAATGCCACAACAATGCACCAACAAAACCCTAAATACTAGCCCTTTTGGCAACACCTGCGAAGCAGATGAAGTCTCACCCAAGGTAGAGGCAGGGCTGGTTACAGGACTCCAGTGTTTGCAACCTTAGCTGGGACATAGATCTGTGATTGTAACACCTTAACATAGCACTTAACAATTATGATTCATCAATATTCAATCTTAGCTTACGACACAACTAAACCCTAATAACAGATCAGGGCAGTATTCACATAGATTCAATAGACTCAAGCACTAAGCATACCAACATAGATAAGATCTAACATTCATTCACATTATTCAACACTAAGCTATCATATCAGATTCATCTATCATCTAACATCGCACTAAGTATTGAATCACACAAATAAAAGAACAACCAAGAATCACAAAGCATTCACAACACAGGATATACGTGGTTCACCCCCTCCCTGGTGCTACGTCCACCAACTCTTCGTCTTCTTTATTATCTCCGGTCAATCAACTACATGCACAGAGCCTCAAAATCAATTCCGCAGAGGATAGGAGATCTGCGCACCTCGCTAGATCCTCCTTCCTCGAGTAGATCTAGGCACAAAGCCTTCCACAGTCTGTGCACAAAGCACTACAGACGAATTTCACTTAGCTCTGCAAGTCTCAACATATAATACACACCAAGCCTCTTACAATCATTTGCACTTAGCACAACTTGCCACTGACTAGTCACTACCCACTACTTCTTACATTGCCTAGACTTCTATTTATACATTACAAAATAGGCCTAAGCATGGGTAAACCCATGGGCCAACATCCCCATACCCATTACATAATCCCAAAACCCAAAAGGCCCTAAAAATGGGTCGAGATCCCACGATCTCCGCTTCGATTTGAACTCTGCCTTCGACAGCCTGTCAAAGTCCCAAAATGGTAAAAAATGGCCAAGGATCCTCAAAAATTGGTCAAGGGCCAACATGCCCCCAACACTCACCTATGACTCGTCCCAAGTCACTATGCTCTAGGTAATTATACCTCAAAAGCCTCGATCTTGGTTCAAGCTGCTTTGACTTGCTGTTGTGCCACGACCTCCTGCTCAATGAACTCTTGGATTACTGCTTCGTTGATAGGTCCCTCTAAGTGTTGTTCAGCTACAATGATGAATTGCTCTAGTTCTTCTCCTCGACCTTCGATCCCTGTGAATAGTTGGCAAGCCTCGTCCTGGATTGGTTGAATCCTCTGAGTGACTTCCATGAATCTTCTCTGAATGGTGTGGACTTGATGTTGAGCACTGCACTGTTCTTGGAATCGCTTCATCCTCTCAATGGCTGACAGGGGCTTCAACTGTGCCTGTATTGTTTCTGCTTTCTACTTCGCTTCCTAGATTTGTGACTCCAATGCCTTTAATTTAGGATCCTTAGTGAGTCGCTCATAAGTCTGGGCACTGCGATCACTCAATTGTTTAGATTCCATGGCGAGGTTCTTGATTCTTTCAACTGCACTTCGAGCAATTGCTGCTCATTGATCTCGCACATCCTGCAGAGTAATGCAGTTTTGTCCATTACGATGTGGTCCCAATGGTCTGATGGTGAGATTTCTGGTCATAACTGCTATTCTAATCGTTTGGGCTAACAGTTATAATGCATCCAACGGTCATATTGCTTCGCCATGGCGAAGTGCCATGCTGTGATGTACTGATATCCCAATGAAGTTCAGATTTTGGAATCCTTCCTTCTGCGCAATTCCTTCTAGAAATTTTTGTAACTTTCCTATCTTTGCTTTCTTCTTACTAAGATTTCTAGCCTTCTTCCCATAGATCTTCATCTCGGTATTCCTCTTTCCATTCTTATTTTGATCTTCTCTTGGCATAGTAACTTCGCGCTGTTGATGGTCTTTACTAGGGTTCAAGGTCAATACTTCTTCTTTGTCTGGTGTAGGTGCTCTACTCTCCTGTCCAGATAGGTGTCTCAAGTCCTCGTGTGTCCTTTTAACTTTGACATCCAAGTTTCTGGTTTTAAATAACTTCGACCTATTTTCCTGTTCTTCAATCAAATGTGCGATCCTCCTGGTCATGAAATCTTTTAATTCTTTCTTCTTCTGCTGTAAGATTTCCTTTTCTTTTCTTCTGGCTTGATCCTTTTTGATCCAAGGTTTTCCTAGTAACATAACAAATGGGGCCCTGTTCTCAATAAATTTAATAACCTAAAAATCTTCTTCTATTGAGGTTCCATGAGCACTCATAGATATCTGGGTAAGTCTTCCACACAGGGTTATCGGTTTTCCTCTAAACAATCCTATTCCTCCCAGTGAAGGAATCATAACAGGCTTCCCTAAAATTTCCCAAGTTCTTTCTGTCATGATATTCACCTATGTTTCCTCATCCAGAACGTAGTCAATGTCGAAGTCTCCTATTCTTGTTTCTATACATTCTTTTTCTTTGAAGATCTTTGATAAGTTGATATCTTTGTGATCATTCAGGGTTTCTTTCATTTGCAATAGTACAGTCTCTGATTCTTTCTGGGGTTCTACCATGGTATCAGTTTCTTGACCTTCCTTAGGGTTTTCTTGTCTCATATTCATTCTTTCAACCTTAGCAATCATTCTAGGGCAATCCAGAACTTCATGATCCATAACTTTACAACAAATACAACTGGGTCTTCTACCAAGGCATTCCTTAGCAAGATGTCTTGGTCTTCTGCAACTATAACAAAGAGTTAATCCTCTCTTTCTCTTAAATGATCCCAATCCTTTCCTATATTGCGCATTAGGATCATGGTAGCTAACTTGCAAAAAAATCTTTCTAGGATCCTACATCCATTTGTTAGGCCAAACATTCTTTTTATGCATAGGAATAACATATCTTTCACTATTCTTATCAGATCTACTCATATCAAATCTTATTTCTTCTAGTTGTGCCCTAGTTTTCAGCCTCGGACAAAATTTATCAAACATACCTAGATCCATATTCTTGAAACAAAAATTTCTACTAACCTTACTTTCAACAGAGCACAAAGCTTCCAGATCTAAAAATTTTCACTATTCTTACCTTTACAAGAGCATAAAGCTTTCAGATCTTACCTCTTTTCTTCAGATCTGACTTCTCTTCTTAGCACAAAGCTTCACAATCCAAGTAGAGTACTGCACAACAGGGAAAAATATCTATGCATAGAGATTTCACTGTTTTAGGTAAGATATTTGCACAAAACTTGTTCTTCCTCAATTCCCAACAATCACAGTTTCAGGTCCCGACAACAGAACCATTTGTTGGCACAGGGGAAGACCCAGGGTTCAACTCTACAACAACACACCAACAAAGCCCTAACTACAGGCCATTTCAACAACACCTATGAAGTAGATGAAGTCTCACCCGAGGTAGAGGCAGGGGTGGTTGTAGGACTCCAATGTCTACAACCTTAGATGGGACACATATTTGTGATTGTAACACCTTAACAGAGCACTTGTCAATTACGATTCATCACTGTTTAGTCTTAGCTTATGGTGTAGCTAAACCCTAATAACATATCAACGCAATATTCACATAGATTCAATAGACTCAAGAACTAAGCATACCAACATAGATCATATCTAACATTCATTCGCATTATTCAACACTAAGCTATCATATCAGATTCATCTATCATCTAACATCATACTAAGCATTGAATCACATAAACAAAAGAACAAACAAGAAGCACAAAGCATTCACAACACATGATATATGTGGTTCAATCAGCTACATCCACCAACTCTTCATCTTCTTTATTATCTCCGGCCAATCAGCTACATGCACAGAGCCTCAAAATCAACTTTGCAGAGAACATGAGATCTGTGCACCTTGCTAGATCCTCCTTCCTCGAGTAGATCTAGGCACAAATCCTTCCACAGTTTACGCACAAATCACTACAGATGACTTGCACTTAGCTCTGCAATTCTCAACATACAATACACACCAATCCTCTTACAATCATTTGCACTTAGCACAACTTGCCACTGACTAGTCACTACTAGTCACTACCCACTACTTCTTACATTGCCTAGAATTCTATTTATACATTAAAAAATAGGCCTAAGCATGGGTAAAACCATGGGAAAACATCCCCATACCCATTACATAATCCCAAAACCCAAAAAGGCCCTAAAAAGGGGCCGAGATCTCACGATCTCTGCTTCGATTTGTGCTTCGCCTTTGACAACTTGTCAAAGTCCCAAAATGGTCAAAAATGGCCAAGGATCCTGAAAACTTGGTCAAGGGCCAACATAGGGAAAGAATTCTAGGCAGAGGTAGTGGGTAATGCATGTTACATGGTGAGAAGATCACCCTCATCGACACTAGATGACAAGACTCCATAAGAGGTATGGACTGATAAGAACCTTTTCTCACACATCTCAAGGTATTTGGCTGTGATGCATATGTTCATGTTCTAAAGGAAAACATGAGTAAGCTAGATAAGAAGGCTAAAAAGTGTATCTTTATTGGATATAAACATGGTCTCAAAGGTTATAAGCTTTGGAACCCAGAAACTAAGAAGGTAGTGTATAACCGAGATGTGGTATTTAGAGAAATTAAGGATGTTGTTAAATATGAAGTCCTACCAAGTAAGGAAGAAAGAGAAAATAGAGTTTGATTTAAAGGATGATGAATCAGACTCTATATAAGAACATGAATAAGAAGAAGAAGATCCTCATACTCCAGTATTGAGGAGATCGATTCAAGAAAGAAGGCTACCAGAAAGGTATACTCCATCTGATTTTTGTTCAAATTTTTCTTTGTCTATTACTAATGATGATCCTAGAACTGTCAGGGAGGCAGTGGATTTAGAGGATGCAAATATTTGGAAAAAGGCCATGGATGAAGAAATCGTAGCCTTGGATAAGAATGAGGCTTGGGATCTAGTGGAGTTTCCGACTGGAAGAAATTCCATTGGCAAGAAATGGGTATTTAATAAGAAGCTGAATGCAAAAGGTAAAGTGGAGAAATACAAAGCTCGGTTAGTAGAAAAGGGTTATTCCCAGGTTGAGGGAATTGATTTTGGTGATATTTTTTCTTCTGTTGCCAAGTTAACCTTTATATGATTTCTGTTATCTATTGTTGCTGCATTTGATTTTGAAGTAGAATAGATGGATGTGAAGACAACATTCCTACATGGGGGTATGGAAGCTATATGAAGCAACTAGAAGGATTTGTTGCGAAGGGAAAGAAGGAGCTGGTATGCAAGCTGAAAAAGTCCTTGTATGGTTTAAAACAATCACCAAGGACGTGGTATAAAAAATTTGATACTTATATGTTGGGACTTGGTTTCATAAGAAGAAAATAGGATCATTGTGTGTATTTTAAATTAATTGGTGATCATTTGATTTATTTGGTCTTGTATGTGGATGACATGTTGTTGATAGGAAACAAAAAGGAGATTATCCAACATGTGAAAAATCAGTTGTCCTCTAAATTTGACATGAAGGATCTTAGTGCTTCAAATTTCATTTTGTGCATGGAAATTAAAAGAGATTAGAAAAAGAGGAAATTATGGTTAAATCAAAGAAAATATGTCAAGACAATATTGTATAGGTTTAATATGCAGGAATGTAAACCAATCAAGGTTCCTATTCATGTTGGTGTAAATTCATTTGTGGATCAATGTCCCAAGACACATGAAGAGGAGGAGGACATGTCTCGTGTTGCATATGCGAGCAAAGTTGGAAGTTTGATGTATGCAATGGTCTGTACTAGACCATACATTGCACATGCAATTAGAGTTTTGAGCAGGTATATGTCAAAACCAGGGAAGGAGCATTGGACAACAATAAAAAGGGCTTTCAGGTATTTGCGTGGCACTACTAGCTATGGATTGTGCTACCAAGGAAGATTGGGATTGGACAGAGTGTTGGATATACATGGCTTTGTGATGCAGACTGGGCTGGAGATCTACAAGTGGGTATGTGTTTAACCTGTTTGGAGGAGAAATAAGTTGGATGAGAAAAAGACAGGTTGTAGTGGCACTTTCAACTACATAATCTGAATACCTGGCAACCACTCATGCAAGTAAGGAAGCAGTATGGTTACAAAGATTGTGTTCAGGTATTGGGTTGGTACAACAACCTATAAGGATAGATTGTGACAGTTAGAGTGAAATTTTTTTGGCGAAGAACCCACCTTATCATTCAAAGACAAAGCATATTGATATTCAATATCAGTTTGTGAGAGACATGGTTGGAAAGTGTTGTTGATGAAGCTGAACACTTTGAATAATGTTGTAGATTCATTAACAAAATATGTGAGCACTGAGCAATATTCTTGGTGTAGAGGATCCATGGGTATTGCTACCCTAGATTGTTGACTATGGAACCATGTAACCCCCTATATGCAAAGAAAACAACAAGTGGAATAATTTTGGGTATGTGTTATATTCTTTGCACGAGTAGTAGTGTCACATTTTCCTCGTTTTTCCTGTTGCCTCGATTTTTGTGTCCATTGTTGGGTAGTTTTTCGGCACATGGTTTTGCCAATGGTTTTCTATTTCCAGTTAAGGAATTAGGGTTGTTGACTAATCCAGCTCATTGGGTTAGGGTTTTGGATGCCGTTGGCTCCTATATGTATATTATATTGTAAACAATGTATCACTATGAATTAATATAGAATATGTTGGTTTTCTCGGTTTGGGTTTCCATGGGAAAAATCTCCTTGTAATGTTTGTATTTTCCATTGTATATTTTCTGTTCTTTTACTGAAAAATATGTTTGCAGTAAATATTGTACAAGGTTAAAATCTATAATTCAAGCCAAGAATAAGGCTACATGCAAGTATACCATTGGAGCATACATAGGAAACATAGATCGTTTTAGGGTTCATAAGACAAATGCTCCTCAATCGACAATGTTGACACCTCAACAAATGGATGGAAGCAGAGAAAAAGGACCATGTTTCAATTGTGGTAGCAAGTATAGTAAGAGGCATAAATGTGGTGAGAAGAAATTGTTCTACATAGAATATGAAGAGGAAGAAGATCGAGAATTAGAATTGCCACAAGATCCAGATCTAGAAGAGACTACTCCAAAAATATCTTATCATGCATTGAATGGCATCAATACTCCACAAACCCTCAAGATACAAGGATACATAAAAAAAAGTAACAATATTGGTTGATTCTGGGAGCACCCATAATTTCATAAATTAAAATTCGCAAAAGATCTTAATCGATTTGTATATCTCGCACCAGAGTTTCGAGTAATTATTGTAGATGGAGGTATCATAAATTGTGTTAATTTTTTATAGCTCAGGAGGTATTCCACATGTTTTGTATTGTATGTGGAAGTGACCTTTCATTTTCACTACTAGGCACTTGACTTTGTAATACGCGTTTTTTTAAACTTGTAATAAAGTGGCTCTTTTATTAAAGTGACTTTTTGTAAACGTGACCTTCTGATATTTTATTAAAGTGACTTTGTGTCATAAAGTGGAAAATAACTTTAATAAATGTAAGTGATTTATTTTGGAGGGAATGAATCATGTCCCTTGATTTTGTAAAGGTGAGATTAGATCTTGGCCATTGGATTTAGAGACGGGGAAGGTGAAAAGTCATTTTCAGTTATAAGAGTAAGCCTAGGGTAGTGTGCAAGACAAGTCAAGAGAGATTTGAGAGAGAGATGGAAGGACAATGTATACAACATATTTGACATGGATTCCAAGAGAATTTGGGCACAAATCCCAAGACAAATTTATGTGAGAAGTTACTGAAGGTTGCAACTAAGTGGGAGGCCATACTGTATAGATCCCTACAGGCTGTACAACAAGAAAAGCGGGCACGAAAATTGAGGCTATCAGTGGCACATTTTTCAAGGCTATTTTAAGGTTTTTCTTGCAGTAGAAAGGCCATGCAAATCTGATTGTACAACAACAAGTTGACACATAATTCGAGGTGTTGTTTCTTAGCTGGGTCGTACAGGCTGTGGCACAATTTTCAAGGTAGATTTTTGGTGATTGTTGTGTGTGTTTCTCTTGTTTCCAAATGCATTACTGTTGTAACTTTTGCACTTCCTGAAGCTGATAAGAAATCTCTCTTGCTGGGTTTCCCCATTCTAGGGTTTTCCCTGGCTGGTTGCTAAAATTATGGGTGTGCACATGTGTTTTGTGACTGTTGTTCATTGTTATTTTCCGATGTTATATGCTTAGTAATGTGTGTTTCTTCTTATGATATAGCTGAATGTCGGTTATTACATTTCATAGTTCATTTAAGAGATAAATCCGTGTTTACTAAGTGTTTGAAAAAATTCCTATGCCAGTTAGTGTGCTTTTGTTGTTGATTTTCTTCATGGTATTAGAGTATGTGCTTTGAGTTACAATGAGTAATGTTGTTTTTGGCAACGATTTGAAGGGGGAAACTTCGTTGTTTGTTTTCTATTGAATAGTTGAGACGAAAATGGTTGTTTTCATAATATATGAGGACCGGTTAGAAGGGATTTCCAACTATTTGCAATGTAAAGTTAGAATGCCAGCTATTCTGAGGGAGAACAAACTTCAGAGCTTTGTCATATCTATAGTAGTTGTTCCCAAAAAAAACCCAATTTCTTTAGATATCCATGAGGGAAATGAATCCAAAGCTCATAGGCTTATTCTGGATGGAGTGAAAGACTCACTTATCCCACACTTAGTTGAGAAGAAGACAACTTATGATATGTGGGAGACACTGAAAAACTTGTATGAGGTGAAGAATGAGAAACAAAATATGGCCTTAAAGGAAAAGCTACATGATACTAAGATGGATAAGGGTGAGAGTGTGGCATCCTATATTACCTTGGTAACATAGGTGAAAGATGAGTTGGCTGCAATTGGGGAGGTAATTTTAGATTCAGAGTTGGTGAGGATAGCCTTGAAAGGCTTCACCAAGGAATGGGAAGTCTTCGTAAAGTGTGTGGTGGGTCGGGAACATTTACTAGATTAGAGTAGACTATGGGATGATTTCACTTAGGAGGAGATCTAGGAAGGATCTCAGAGAAATGGATAGAAGGGAGATGGAGCTAATGAAGATAATGTTTCTCTTGTGACAAAGAGTAAAAGTAAGAAGTAGGGGATTTACGAGAAAGACTTGAGAAAAGTCAGATGTTTCATCCACAACCAATATGGCCACCTTTCACCTTAGTGTCCGGAGATGAAGAAGAAGAGGAAGGAGAAGGAGGGGACAATTGTAGTGACATCAGTAACAATAGAGGACTTTTCAAACAAGTTTGAGAAGGAATTCTCATTGGTCCCTCGCTTGTCAAGTGTTGGGAGTGATGAATTTGTGCGTAAAAGTAGATGGATCATTGATAGTGGATCCTCATGTCATATGGAATGAATATGGCATCGTCAGTATCACAAAGACAAGTCCAGATCGACTAGTTTAAAGTGAAGGGGGAATGGCACAAGAAGTACATGGAGTTGGAAGGGTTAGATTCTAGCTCGAGTTTGGAGAACTCCTAGTGGTTGATGGAGTTCTGTTTTTTCCATGGCTGAGGGTTAACTTGCTCTTGGTGTCAACCTTTGAAGATACAGGATATGCAACATTGTTCAAGAGTGGACATGTCTTTATCTATAGAGAGGCAACGGATTTGGTTGAGCCACATTTTATTGGTGATCAGGTTGATAGGTTGTACATTGTGTGAGGATAACTACAATCGAAGATTCAGATTCAAATGAGGATCATGAGGCTCCTGATACTGCAGTGGGCCCAAGGATTTAGTCTCAAAATTCAAGGGAAGAGAGGGAGTCTCTTCTGAGCACTGACATGAGGCTCAGTTGGTTTGAGTGGATAGAAACTCAGGGTGGAGTGGATTCTCCTAGGATCTCAGGGTTCATAGTGGTTTCTAGGAGGAGGTCTTCACTTTCAAGTTTAGTGTAGGTGTTGAGGTTGGCTCCAAGTTTAGAGGGGGATCCTATTGTGAAAATTGTGATGGACTTGAGGACAAAACCAGGTGATGTTGATGGTAGTGAGTACCTCCTTCACTAAGAGGGAGTGTTAGCTTTTATAGCTTAGGAGGTACTTCACATGTTTTTTCTTGTATGAAAAAGTGACCTTGCATTTGCACTACTAGGCACTTGACTTTGAAATAGGCATTTTGTAAAGTTGTAATAAAGTGGTTCTTCTATTAAAGTGCCTTTTTGTAAAAGTGACCTTCTAATATTTTATTAAAGTGGCTTTATGTCATAAAGTGCACCTATGTCATAAAGTGAAAAATAACTTTAGTAAATGTAAGTGATTTATTTTGGAGGGAATGAATCATGTCCCTTGATCTTGTAAAGACAAGAGTAGATCTTGACCATTGGATTTAGGGATGGGGAAAGTGAAAATTAATTTTCAGCTATAAGAGTAGGCCTAAGGTACTGTGCAAGACAATTAAACAAAGATTTGAGAGAGAGCTGGAAGGAAAGTGTATGCAACAGATTTGGCACGAATTCCAAGAGAATTTGGGCACAAATCCCAAGATAAATTTATGTGAGAAATTGCTGAAGGTTGAATTTGAGTGGGAGGTCGTACTGTACAGATCCATACAGGTCGTACAACAAGAAAAGAGGGCACAAAAATTGAGGTTGTTAGTGGCACATTTTTTGAGGATGTTTTGAGGTTTTTATTGCAGCAGAAAGGCCATACAAATTTGACTATAAAGTAGCAGGTTGACACAAAATTTGAGGTGCTATTTCTTAGTTGGGCCATATAGGCTATACAGACAATGGCATGGTTTTCAAGGCATATTTTGGGGGACTATTGTGGGTGTTTGTAAGTGTGTTTCTCTTGCTGCCAAATGAATTACTACTGTAACTTTTATACTTCCTAAAGTTGATAATAAATATCTCTTGGTGGGTTTCCCCATTTTGGGGTTTTCCATGGCTGGTTGCCAAAATTATGGGTCTGCACATGTGTTTTGTGAGTGTGTTCATTGTTATTTTCCAATTATATATTCTTAGTAATGTGTGTTTCTTCTTATGATATAGATGAATGTGGGTTATTACATATCAAATTTCATTTAAGACATAAATATGTGTTTACTAAGTGTTTGAAAAAAGTCTTATGTGAGTTAGTGTGCTTTTGTTGTTGATTTCTACAAATTGTTCATGGAAATGCCACAATATTAAGCTCAACATGGGGGCGTATTTTTTGGATAGCTCCATGATTTCCATCCAAATGGGTGGTGTTGATGTTGTATTAGGGGCCCAATGGTTATAATAATTGGGAACATTGGCTTTTAATTTTCAAGGTATTTTCATGGATTTTCCTCATATGGAAAGGAAATTGAGTTTAGAGGTATCCAAGGGAAACCCTCTAAAGTGAAAAGCTCTAATAGCATGACAACATTACTAAAAAAGGGACACTAGGGTGTAATTGCACAATTGTGCTCACTTGACATTCAAACATCTATATCCTCTGCTCCATTAGATCTCCAAATAGTTATCAACAATCATTCCAAGGTATTTGGTGAAATTCCTAAGGGTCTTCCACTTGCTTGAAATCATGACCATGCTATTAATTTGAAACCAAGAAGTGTACCACCTAACATTAGGCCTTACATTTATCTGTATGCATAGAGGAGTGATATTGAGCACATGATCCATGAAATGTTATAGGCCAACATAATTCAACCTAGAAAAAGTTATTTCTCTTCACTAGTGGTGATGGCTACAAAAAACGATGGTTCATGGTGTATGTGTCTAGCTTATAGACAGTTCAACAAAATGATTATAAAATATAAGTTTCTTATTCCTGTCATTGATGAATTATTAGATAAATCACATGGAGGAAAATTCTTTACTAAGCTGGATCTTCATTCGGGATATCATCAAATAAGAATGAGGAAGGAAGACATTTCTAAAACAACTTTGAGAACACATGAAGGTAATTATGAGTTTTTGGTTATGCCATTTGGACTTATTAATGCACCTTCAACATTTCAAATCTTGATGAATTCTATTTTCAATCACTTCCTTAGAAAATTTGTGTTAGTATTTTTTGATGACATAATAATCTACAGAAAATCTTGGGAAGAGCATGTACAACATGTTGACCGAGTATTACAACTATTAGAAGAGAAACAAATTTATGCAAAGCCTTCCAAGTGTGCCTTTGTAGTTCAAGAAATGGAATATTTGGGTCATATTTTATTTCATGAAGGTGTAAAAGTGGACCCTGACAAAATTAAATCTATGAGGGAATGGCCAATTCCCAAAACCTTGAAGAAACTTAGAGGATTCTTAGGATTGATAGGATATTACTGCAAGTGTTTCAAGAACTATGGTCAAACATAAACACCTCTAACAACATTATTAAATAATGAATCATTTTCTTGGACCGAAGAAGAAACCAAAAATTCTGAAAAACTTAGGGAGGCTATGTGTTGAACTCTCATCCTGGCCACAACCGACTTTACAAAAGCATTTATTGTGGAGTGTGATGCCTCAGTGCATGGAATTTGTGTAGTTTTAATGCAATAAGGAAGGCCCCTTGCCTTTGAAAGTAGCCAACTTAAAGGAAAAAACTTATTCAAACCCATTTATGAAAAACAAATGCTGGCCATACTACATGTATTTCATAAATTGTGCCCTTAACTAATAGGAAGACACTTCAAAGTAAA
>ML783166.1:58561-74646 GCA_009831015.1 Picea engelmannii | reverse complement strand
AATTGAAGCTGGAAAAGATACACACTAGCCAGAATCCTGCAGACATGTTAACAAAGGGAGTAACCAGGGAGAAAATGAGTTCTTGCTCAGTTTTAGCTGGTCTTCAAGAATGAATATGTAGATGAGAAATTTTCCAGGTCCAAGAAGGTTCAGAGTCCAACATATACAACAGCGGTGGAGTTGTTGAGATCAGTCTCCAAGTGGGAGATTGTTGGTTGTGGAGCTTGATTATCTTCCTGATTCAGAGGTCCTTGCTTTCAGCCATGTTTATACCCCATGAAGTATTTAAACCCCAGAAGTATGTACACTCTTCCACGTGGGGGAGTGTAGAGGGGGGGTACCCCCTCTGTGGGGTCTAGGGGGCATATCCCCCCGGCTGGGGGGTCTGGGGGCAAGCGGGGGTTTGGGGGCAAAGCCCCCGAAGCAAAAATTGCCTTGTAAAAGCATATTGTAATTTCATTGTAAATCTGAACCGTTCATTATAAGGTCGCATATCTAATGGTAGAGATTATGTTAGGATTTTTTTCCCTAGAAGGCAACCCTCTTTTATGAGGGAAATGTATTGCGGCTATGGAGGATGGTGAATATTGTATTCTGAGAGAGGAGACTGTGAGAGAAAGAAGAGGAAGTTACAACGGGTTTTACTGTAGGTTGTATCCCTTCATTTGCTGGATAATAATAAAGGAAGGACCTGGCAATTTCTTTGGTGGACGTAGCCCACACTGGGTGAAACACACAAATCTATGTCTCTCTTGTATTGTGTGTCCTCTGTGTTTTGTTTCTGCATTTGTTTTATTTTATTGCTCCGCGGTCCTGTTTTTCTAACATAAAGCCTATTGACAGGTGAAACCATCTAGAAAGGAAAGCAATGAAAGGCGCAACAAGACAAAGAGAAACCATTGGGAAGGTTTATACTATCAAGAGAAGATTGTTGGATGATTATTTCATCAATGCCAATTTAGTGAAGATGACAAGCCATGAAGACTTGAAGTCAAGTGATGAAGAAAAATTAACATGACTGCTTTTCATATATGCCAGTAGATTAAAATAATAGGAAGAACCAATGGACAAAGAGCATTGGAAGAGAAGAAATAAAGCATATAAAGGAAGCCCCACATTTATCTACACGACATCTTGCAAAAGAAGACGAGGGGAGAGAAATTGTTAGAGGGAATTACCCTTAATATCAAAGAAGGAGAGAAATAACAAAACAATGCGAGAAAGGTCAAAAGCATGAAGACAAGTAGATATACTATTAAAAGAAGGTATACTGTTAAGGGGAGTTATCCTTTTCCATTGATTTCAAAGGGGGAGAGATACATGAGGAGAGAAATTTTAGAAGAATGAAGATATAGGGAGGAAGCATGAGGATAGGGTGAGCATTGGTCACATGTGGAGCATGAGTGTTTCCATAAATTCCAAAGGGGGATATTTTTGGAAAGTTGGTTGTCATTGATGTCAACCCTAGAAGAAGTCCAAAAGTGCTAGAGGCCCCTAGAAGTAATGGGTGATGTCAACCTTAGAAGAAGTCCAGAAGCGATAGAAGCCCCTAGAAGTAATGGGTGATGTCAACCATAGAATAAGTCTAGAAGCCTCTAGAAGTGATGGGAGTATTTGAAGAAGTCTCCAAAGTGGTGCCCTTATGGAGTAGCTTTAAGCATGGCCCTCATGGGAAGATGCTTTTAATAAGTCTCTAAGAATCCCCGAAGATGTGGTCATGAAACCCAAATTTGTTTGAGGAAAAGAAATATGAAGGACATTGAAAATGCATGAAAAACCCTCATAGATGGATAGTATTGATCATGCCATTTCCAATGGTAGGTGGTATGACATGTGGTTCCTCATGGTTGAGGAGATATGGCCACTTAAATATGAAACCCCGAAGTAAAGTGAATAAGCCCTAGATCTAAGGACAAGAAGTTACAAGTCAGACCAAAAAATAATTAAAGGAGAAAAGTTGTTGCAAAATAAGAAGTTACAGGTCGACCCTAAATTCAAATAATAGAGTCACTTGGAAAAGTATAAATAGACATCAATAACCTATCATTTGTTTAATCATCCAAGTGTGTGTTTATGGTATGGAGCTAACATAAGTGGGTCTGCACTTGTGCTATGAGGATTGGCAAGCTCAACAAAGAAAATCCATCCTAGGAGAAAGGAGGTCGAGGAGAGAAAGGCATTTTTCGAGGTTAACAATGAGTCACAATGGATCAAAGAGTGTATCTTTGAGGTTATCCGCAGGTCACCATGGAGAAAAGTGTGGATTTGAGGAAAAAATCATGAGTCGACAGTTTATGAGTAGTGAATTTATTGAAAAATCTGTGGGTTGATAGTGTATGAGTAGCATAAGTTTGGAAAAAGATTGAAGAAGGTGATATCTTATTGATGCTAAATTTGAGGAAGGTCTGTTGGTTTGAGATATGATGTACCATGTATCATAGAATGAAAAAGGTATGCCATTCTATATATTTTGAGGCTTGTATCTTGAAGGTCATGGTATATGCTTGAGGCATAGCTTGGAGGGTCCTTTGGCTAGAGATATATGTTGGTGAAATTTTGGAGATCATGAATTATGCTTGATACACATAATAGATATTTTGGTTCATACTTGGTACATGCTTTAGACATGTTTTGGTAAATGCTTGGTACATGACTTAAGACATACTTTTGGCACATGGTTTTTCGGGTTCAACTCTGGATGTAGTTTCCAATGCTTTTCCTCAGTGTTCCCATCAATATTGAAATGGTTACAATGGTTGATAAGATCCTTGAACTGGTGTGCATTGGATGTCCTCTTATTATCCTTTCCCCCTTTTCACTTATTCTTCCCCTCCTTGGAAGCTTCCTAGTGCTTTTTTTGCTTGGAACTGCTTGGTTTCCTTTCTTGTGGCTTATGTTTTCCAGATACTATGTCTGTACATGTACACATACCTCATACACTATACTTGTTTTCAAAAGCATCACTTTCTTTCGTATATGGCTATGTAGACCCCCCAGATACTTGAAGAGAATATATGGGCTCTTGGGAGAGATACCTAGCATGATCACTAACTTTCTTGTTAGAAAAACATGATCACAGAGCAATAAAATAAAAAAAATGTGGAAATAAAACATAGAAGATACATGTTTCAATAGAGACACATATATACATGGTTCACCCAATGTGAGATATTTCCACCAAAGAAATTTCCAAGTCCTTCCTTTATTATTTTCCAACAAATGAAGGGATACAACCTACAACACATCCGTTGTAACTTCCTCTTCTTTTTCTCACAGTCTYCTCTCTCAGAATACAATATTCACTCTACTACCCACACATGCACAATACAATTCCTCATAAAAAAGGGTTTCCTTCTAGGGAAAAAACCGTAACATAACTTCTACCGTCAGRTCTGYGACCTTGTAATGAATGGTCCAGATTGACTAAGAAATTACAATATTTGAATTGCATAAATAAAAAATTTCGTCCCCCTCAATTATGTATYCTATAGTCTCTCTGCCCTTCATATGAATTAGGAATATAATCAAGMTCCACAACCAAGATTTATGAACTCAGTGGTGTACTTATGTACACTATTCCCTTCTGCTTGAAGTAGTGCCACCAGATCCATTGGTCCTCTACATACCCAATAGGGTATAATTGGGACTTGATAAGGGTTTTGAAGTCCTCCCACCTAGTTACTAGTGGATCACCCTCTAGCCTAAGTGTTTATGTATGGATTTTCCACCAAGTTAACGCATGACCCTCTAACTTCAGTCTAGAAAATTATATATTTTGTTCTTCATCTATACGGTGAACGATTAAATAAAATTCTAGTCGCTAGAACCAATGATTCAATTTTAATGCATCAATCTCACCTTGGTATGGCTTTATGTCCACTTTTTCTTCCATCCTTAATAAATTTTGTGAAGGGTTTATGGTACTAGAACTCTATTTCTCTTTCCATTTCTCAGGTTATTTCTGGAACTCCTTTTCTGGGTCTTCATTATCCTCTAGTTTCTCGTTTGATCTGATCACTAAGTTCGAGCCTCCAACTTCTCCAAACGGTATGAGCTTAATTTCTAGAGCTTCCATGAGGAGAGACATATTGTGAGATATGTTAGTGACTTTCTCTTCCAGCCTCATAAATCTCTCCTCTGTTGCATCTCGAAGGTTGTTATGAACAGACTCCTCGGTCATGGTTAGGGTTCTGTGAATTTCTTCTTAAATCGATTCCTAGATCCCTACAACTTTCCACAAATACCCCAAGAAAATATGCTCTAATACCAATATGAACTGTAAAATGTTGTGGATATTTGACTAGACAACTCATCATAATAGATTTAACAAAATATTGAAATATTTACCGTGAAGGTTAATTTCCTTTAGAGCTTAGTTTCTTTAATTACTAGTTTTCTGCTTAAAATGTATGAAATGGATAAAATGCAAAAAATATAGAACATAAATAAATACTCACACACCATCCAAAAATAAACACAAGATATGTCCTTGAGGTGTAGGATAGTCAGTGACAGAGTGTGTTGCTAAGCTACTCTGTGTTGTTAAAGTCACCGGTTCGAAACCTGCGGGGACAAAAAATCCAACCATGTTAAGGGTTGGTGTGGCTTAGGCTGGGTGCGATCCCCGGGTGATTTTGACAGCTTAGATGCCCCTGAGTCGCAGTTTCTCAAGCCATAGGTTAATCGCGTAGCCAACAGGTCCCACACAAATTAACAAACAAAATAAAATAAACACAAGATATAACCCATGAAACCCAATATAGGAGAAAAACCAGCTAGAAGGTGAGGCTCCTTTTCTCTCTTTTCTTCAGATGTAATTATAAAGAAAGATGCACTCTTTGTGGAGTTGCCTTTGACAATGTGGCTTGAATGGCTACTACAAAATATATCCTCCTTTGTTATTCTCTCACAAATACCACTCCTAGGTGCTCTACTCAACTATGGAACAAATACAATGCTAAAGAATGGAACCCCTTCTCCTCCTAGCGGTCCAGTATTTAACATAGCCAGATAGTCATCTAGGGGTAGGGTTTTGACTTCCTCAATCCTCAATTAGTGATAAGGCTTGGACCTTCTATAATATCCTCAAAAGTCCATATGTGGCTAGCCCCATATGTTTTAGTAAGGGGGGATGACCTGGCATCTTCTCATACCATGGTGGTCAACAAGGTAGGTCAACTTACGGGAGGTATAATTTTCGCACATGAGCTCTAATTGAGTCATGGTTTACATTGTTGCGAAGGTATTGGAGTGTAGTGTTAGAAAAACAGGATCACATAGAAATAAAATAAAATAAATGTTGAGGAAATAAAACACATAATATACACAATATAATAGAGACACATATATACATGGTTCACCCAGTGTGGGCTACATCCACCATAGAAATTGCTAGGTCCTTCCTTTATTATTATCCAACAAATGAAGGGATACAACCTACAACATAGCCACTGCAACTTCCTCTTATTTCTCTCATAGTCTCCTCTATCAGAATACAATATTCACTCACTCACATAGCCGCAATACAATTCCCTCATACATAAAATAAGGTTTTCTTCTAGGGAAAAAATCCCTAACATAACTTCCACCGTCAGATTTGCGACCTTATAATGAACAATTCAGATTGACTACGAAATTACAATATTTTACAAGGAATTTTTTACCAAATTTTTTCTTCGAGGGTGATGACCCCGAATCCACCACAAGGGGGGGGGGGAACCAAAATTTCTCTCCCACAATGGACCTCATTGGAGAGAGAATTGGGGGGGAAATCCCCCCACACCCCCTGTTAGGTAATGGGGTCCAAACACAACTGAAACAAGACCTATGAATCAGGAAGATAATCAGGCTCCACAACCAACATGTAGGACACTGTTAAGGTTGTGGGAACATGTTTTATACATTGAAACCCCCAAAAATGTTGTTTAATGCATCAAAATGGCTTAAGAAGGTTTCGAACCCTAATTTTGCAAACTCAGACTTGACATTAAAATGATCCTGCAAGCCGATTCCTCCAATTTTTAGACTCTAAAAGGATCGAGATAGATGAAAAATAATATAATTATCTAATCCAAATCACTAACCCTAGGAGATGAGGTGGCGAAATCAATACATGCCACAAGGAGCCTAGTTGGTACATTAGCTTCCCAAGGCCACAAATTTTTCATAAACACTCCATTTGGGATGTTTCTTGGACCATTACAAAGCTTATCACATGCCCTATGTGTTTGGAAATATTCCCAATCAATTATTATAAGGTTATATTAGCTACCAATATCACATGGGAAATGCCCAAAAAATGTGTTGAAATTTTAGGACCTGAAAAATGTAGTAGAATTGAAAATATGTAGAACCATTATGAATCAATGGAAGAGGTGGGTGGCCACCAGTATCCATCTAGACCAGTCAACTCCCTTTATGAAGTAATGGTTCCCATTTCATCAAGTTCCTGCATCATACGAGGAAGATTTTGTTGAATTTAACTTTTGGTGATCTGAAATGGATCTGAAAAATATGGATGGCATGTGACTCAAACCTAGTTAATTAATCAATAATAGAGAGTAGTGCATTGTAATCTATAGAAAGGTTGAATATGCCACTGTAGAAAATTAGGTGCAATCATTAGTGTGATGACCACATGCTAACTCAATCATCCACCTACCTTCTCACGAAGCCGTGGAACCCCCACTAGTTAGACGAAGAAAAAAAAATTTGAAGAAAAACACTACATATTAGAGACGAAGGGACATGGAGGCCTGACCTTTTGACTACCACCAATAAACATAGCAATACTTATTAAATTCCTACAAAACAATGAAGAAGAGGTTCCTTTGGAAGAAATAGTAGGGAGACTCTGGAAATTCCTGTAAGGGCAAACCACTAACAACCTAGAGAGACAAGTTCTATATAAATCCATATAATTATTGTTAGTAATACAATGAGATGTGACATTCGATGCTAGTTTTCCTAATTAGGATTCCAAGGCAAATCGTTTCCTATTGTAGTTGTATTCCTTGTATACTACTTTAGTTGTATGATTTTTTTTTATGTGGGTTAGTACGAATGCTTGCCATGGAATTGTCTCTAATTTTGTTTATAGTGTTTCCAATGATAAACACACAAAACCAATGCAATCCTTTCTCTATAATCATAGATAAATAATGGCTCATTGATACATTCATTACCTGATAGTTGTTCCCCTACAACACATTAGTTTTTATTTGGTGTTTATTCCATGGTTTTGTTGAGAAATAAAATCACAACGATATGAGTTTTGTAACGATTGCACAAATTCCATTCATTGAGCAAAGCACCACTCACAACAATTCATTGATTCACACAACAATCCTTTTTTTGTATGGTTTGTTCATTGTGTATTGTTGGCATTCCCCTGACAAGCAATGCATATGTTGTAAGTTTTAAACCTGTGAAGTAAAGCAATGCATACAAATTCTTAAGAAAAACAAAAAATAATCAATGGCTCGTACATATAGTACATAGAGATTTACGCTGGAAACCATTAACCAGGAGAAAACCGACCTTCCTTGGTGCTGCACCTTTCAACTCTTCATTGTATTAATTTAAATATTCACCATACAATATACAATGTTTTAGGTATTCCGTAGCTACCAAAACCCTAATTTCCTAATCTGGGATTAATTTAGAAAACCGCTAAAAATAGAAAAATCCGCTAAAATAACAAAAATCGCTAAAAATAGAAAAATCCGCTAAAATAACAAAAACCGCTAAAAATAGAAAAATCTGCTAAAATAGCAAAAATTGCCCAAATTTTTTTTTGGAGCGCTGCCCTGAACCCCATCGGCTCCAGGTTAACACCTAGAGCCAAATGCTGTGCATAACTAGGGGGGGCAAACCTGCCCCCATAGGAAAGCACCTCGCACACATGGCATAAAGAGCAAAGGAGGTTGGGATCATCAAATGCAGTTGTCAAATCTGACATGTCCACACCACACACATGCAAATAATATAACACATACCCAACATATGTGATAACCCAATCCCAAGTCTAAATTTCATTTCTTTAATTGATAGTTTTCTACAATGCATTAGACATTTTGATTTGTGATTTTTCTATTGTGAATGCATAAGCAACAAATTGGGTTCAAAAGCATGCTTTGGTGTGAAGCCATATCAATCATTTTATTGACTAGGGAAGATACCTCACATTGGGTGATTCTATGATGTATTCAAACATGTTCATTGATTATTGTTAGCAATAAATCCTAGAGTGATGTTTCTCGCCTTGAAATTAGAAAACCAACAATAAAAGTTGTTATTTTGAATTATAGGCCTATAAGAAGGTATTGTCTCCCAGAATTGGATTTCGTGCAAAAGACATTTATGCTCAAAGTATTGGTTGTAGCAAGTCATACGTAGAGAGGTAAAGATGGTCTTTAATATCCATGAATAAAGCACAATGAAGCATATTTATAGTCTAATAGTGTTTGTAGAGGAAAAAGTATTTATTTCTGCATCAAGAATCCATGTTGGTGAGGTGAGTGGACTATAATTCCCTTCTTTATTGATGATATAGATACTTGGAGAACAAATTGTACTATAAACACCCATAGTGGATATCAAGCCAATGAACAAGCGTTGCTACTAGGCCTACATAGGAGCAGAAAACAAAAAATGCAAAGGTTTCTCATAAATAACATGACAAAGAAGACCAAGAAGCCAACTTTGCCTCATAGGAATGAAACATTGCTACATTAACAAATATGGTAACATAGTTGTTGGTGATGAAGGGTAGGGAAGCACACTCAATAGAGACTAAGCATGAAGAATACAACATTGACTCAGAAGATTCCAAAGGTGAGAAGACTGGAAACTCAAGTAAAATCAACATGTTTTCTTCATATTCCAATGTTCCGTTTAAAGTTTAAGTGAATCTTGAAATACTAATGTTCGATGGTCAAGTTAACATTGAAGTCTTGAGTATCTAGTTGAAGAAAATGGAATTTTATTTTGGCCTTTATCAAATCAAAGTAGAAAAAATATTTCTTTTGTACGCTTGAAGTTGACTGAACATGCTCTGTTGTGGTGGGAGAGCTATATGGATGCATTGAGGATAGGAAATAATTCCATGATTATAAAATGGAAGGATTTCAAGGTATTTCTAATACAATTTTATCCCATAGGCTATAAAGAAGAGAAAATCATGAAATGGTAGTGCCTTTGGAAACAATATGGACAAGGTGTGCAAGAAAACACTTATAAATTTGGGAGGCAAGCCATGATGATGGATATCTATTTGGAAGGTTCATGAGTGGTGGTGAAGTACCTTGGAGGACTACTCAGATGTATCTAAATGAAGTTGTAGGTTCTCAATGCAAAAAACATAGATGAGGAAAGTAAGAAGGCCCTCTATATTGAGTTGGACTCTAAGAAGAGGCAATGACAAAAGGGCCAAGAATAAATTGTTAAGATAAAATTCAATAATATTGTATCCATGACCGAATAAAGGAGGGAACCTAATAGGAATTGCAAAAATTATGATGTGGATGGGAAAACATATGAGAAGTGCTAGAAACTTCATCTGGAATTATGTCCAAAGAGGCATAAGTACAAGAACATAGAAAATAATATAACTACTAAGGAAAAATAAATAGTGGTATATAACACTTCTTATTTGGATGAAGTCATTGTTTGCACCACATTACAACAACTAAGGTTGAGTGGAGATATGAGTGCACTATTCCAAATCAAATTTCAAGTGAATAACCAAAGGGTAAATGCTTTGTTTGATAGTGGTTCTTAATGCAATCTAATTTATGAATCCTTAGTAGATGAGCTTGCTCTAGAAACTTGTGATCTAGTATAGCCACATTCATTGGGTTAGATCTCCTCCATGGATTATATTTTGGAGACAAAAGGCCTCCCAATGGGGAGGTGTGATATAAAATGGATCCAAAGAATATGAATGACATATGACCCAGACCTAGTTAATTAATCGACAATAGAGAGTAGTGCATCATAAGCTACAACAGGGTTGAAAATTCTGTTGCAAAAAATAATGAAGAGGTGAGGGTGCAATCAATAGTGTGTTGTCCACACACTGACTCAATCAACCACCTACTCACTTACTAAGCTGTGAAACCCCACCAACTACAATAATGCCAAAAAAGTTGGATTTTTTTTTGCAAATAAGAGTTGAACGAATAGGGATGCCTAACCTTATAACTACCAAGAGAAAACATAGCATTGCTTATTAAACACTCACAAGACAATGAAGAATGATTTATTTTGGCATAAGTAGTAGAGGGGGAGGTATGAAAATTCCTATAAGAGTAGATTTCCAATGACCTAAAGAGCCAAATTATCTATAAATCACTATAATTATTGATAGTAATAAATTGAGCTATGCCATTTGATGATAGTTTTCCCAATTGGGTTTCAAGAGTGAATCATTGTCTATCATGGTTGTTTTCCATTTGTATTTCTTCAAATTTGTGTTTATTTATTTTGATGTGGGTTAGTGTTAATGCTTAGCATGGATTTGTCTCTAATTCTAATTGCCGTGTTGCTAATGATAAGCACATAGAGCCAGTGAACTCATTTCTCTTTAATCACAAATCAATAGCGAATCACCAATACATTTGTTGCTTGATGGGTATTCCCCTACAACAAATTGATTTTTTTTCGTGTTTATTCCATGGTTATGTTGAGAAACATAAGGGAAACAATGTGAGTTTGTTAATTGTATATTGGCTTGAAACCATTGCACAAGTTCCATTCATTGAGCAAAGCTCCACACACAAACATTTGCTGATTTGCATAGCAATAATTTTTTTGTATGCTTTTTCCATTGGGAATTCTTGTAATTCCCATGACTATTAATGCATATGTCATAACCTAGCACAAGTCCAAACTCCATTTATTTAATTTAAAATAGTCTATAGTGCATTAGGAATTTCTAGTCATGATTTTTCTGTCGTGAATGCATGAGCAACGAATTGGTTTTGAAATCATTATGTGGTGTGAAGCCATATCATTCATTTTATTGACTAGGGAAAATCCCTCACACAAGGTGATTATGTGATCCATTTCTATGTTGAATTGAACCCTATTAATTGATTATTGTTAACAATTGATTCAAGAGTGGTGTTGTTTGCCTTGAAATTATAAAACCAACAATACAAGTTGCCACTTTGAATTGCAAACCTATATCAAGCTATTGTCTCCTAGAATTAAATTCCATGGGAAATAAATTTTTACTTAGAGTATTGGTTATAACCAGTCACATACAAAGGGTTAAAGTATTTAATGTCCATAAATAAAGCAGGGTGAAGCATATTTACAATCTACTAGTGTTTGCAGAGGACACAATATTTCTTTATGCATTAAGAATTTGTGTTGGTGAGGTGAGTGGGACATAAGTTCCTTATTTATGGATCATATGGTATCATATCCAAGTTTGAAATACTTGGAGAAGAACATGTGTGGAAAAGTCATGTAGTGGATACCAAACTAGTGAAAAAACATTATTTCTAAGCTTATAGAGGATAAAAAAGACCAAAATGGTAGAGGTTTCTCATGAAGAACATGACAAGGAAGTCCCATAAGCCGAATTTTATTAGATGGAGCAAAGAGTCGTTGCATTGACATAGATGGTAACACAATTGTTGGTTTGAAGGATATTGAATCACACTCAACAAAGCTTGAGCATGAAGAAGACAAGGCTAGCTTGAGCAATTCCAATATGAGAAGCTTGAAAACTCAAGTAGAAAACAATATTTTTTCTTCATCTTCCATTATTACTTTTAAATTTGAAGCAAAAATCGAAACACTGATGTTTGATTGTCAAGTTAATGTTGAAGTCTCGAATAACTAGTTGAAACAAATGGAATTTTATTTTGGCCTTTAAGAAATCAAGGAAGCACAAAATATTTCTTTTACCCATTTAAAGATGACCAGGCATGCTCTACTATGGTGGCAGTGCTATGTGAATGCATTGAGGATAGGAAAGAAGACCATGCTTATAAAATAGGAGGATTTCAAAGCAGTGTTGAAATCATAGTTTTATCCCATAGGTTATGAAGATGAGCATCTCATGAAATGGACCTTCGGTAAAAATTGTCAGGAAATGAGATACACTTCCACACTAAACCTAGCAGAAGAGAAGAATAATTTAATCAAGAATGTAAATGAAAAAAAAACCACACAATACATAGAGATTTTACCCTGGAAACCCAAAATTGGGAAAACCAACATTCCTTGAGAATTCTGCTCTCTTGCTGTCTTATTCAATCTAAATAAAAGGTTACATGTCTAACCTTGGTCCACACCTATGACAAAATTGACATCATACCCTCTTTCCTATGCAAGAACAACCCTGTGGCAAATCTGGCTTACATCTGCATGAACAACAACCTACATCTAAAGATTTCTCTAAATACTGGCTATCTTACAATTCATTGATTATCAACCTTTACAACCTTACAACATGCCTCTTTATAGGCTTTAAAATAGGCAAACTCCTAAATTCATGGTGCCCAAAAATGGTTACATATCCATGCATATCATTGGATACAAATCCTAGAAATATCAGGATTCCATTACAGTCAACTCCAAGTAGGATTACCAGTCGACCTTCATTCGGTATTTAATCGATTTCCACATGCCAGCCTGTTGACCTCTTGTTGGTTGACCTCTTCGACTTATTGACGATTCCTTTAACATGTCGAACCACCTCGACCTTCGACTTTGAATTTACGCTGTCGACAAACTTCGACCTTTGACTTGCTGTCGATCTACCTTGACCCTCAACCTATTGTCGATCCACCTCGACTTCAACCATCAATCGATCCACCTCGACTAGACTTTCACTGCAAAGAGTATAAAAACCCAAAATTCTCCCACTTGTTTTCTTCTTTGCTGAAACCAGGATATTCTTGAACTTTCATTCATATACCCAGGGAAACAATGCTCATTGCCTCTCTGCACGAAGAGAAATTCACAACACTCATAGAATTGGTCAATGAGTTTGCTATATTTTCCAATGTGTCTACTTTCTCCAATAACACCTTGTTACTTTCCACCATGTCTCTTACGAAATGGTATTGTACATCAATGTGCTTAGTCTTCAAATGATAAGTAGGGTTCTTTGCCATAAATATTTCGCTTGGAATTTCACAACTTATCTTCATAGATCTGTTCTCAAACCTGATTCCTGAATACAACCTTTGCAACCACACTGCTTCTTTGATTCCATGAGTGGATGCCATGTATTTATCTTCTATTGTTGACAAGGCTATGACCACCTATCGCTTACTCATCCAACTTATTTCTCTACCGAACATCTTGTGGTTGACCTCCATCGATCCATATCTCCAACCCAGTCGTTGTCAACAAATCCATGTACATTTAATTTACCATTGTCACCTCCAGGTTTTCCTTGTTAGCATATAATATAGTCCTTCGTGCCACACAAATACCCGAATGCTCTCTTGAAAGCTTCACATTGCTCCTTTCTAGGTGTCGACATGTACCTACTCAACAATCCCATTGCATGGGAAATGTCTGGTTGAGTGCATACCATCACATACATTAGACTACCAACAACAGTTGAATAGGGAAAACATGCCATGCCCTCTATTTCTTCCCATGTCTTTGGACAATGTTCAACAGTTAGCTTTTCTCCCACAGGAATTGGCACATTCATCGGTTTGCAATCCTGCATGTTGAAACACTTTAGAACTGTTTCAATATACTTCGTCTGATTCAACCAGATCTTTCTAGTGGCTCGATCTCTCTTAATATCCATTCCTAGAATGAAGTTAGCTGCACCGAGATCCTTCATGTTGAACTTGGAGGATAACTACTTCTTCACCTCCTTTATTGCATCCATGTTGTTTCCAATCAAAAACATGTCATCGACATACAAAGCTACATATATGAAATGAACATACTCTTCCTTGGAATATATGCAATGATTAAATTTTCTTCTCACAAATACCAAACTAAGGATGTATGTGTCAAAATTCTGGTACCACACCTTGGTGATTTCTTTAGATTATAAAGGGATATTTTCAGTTTTCACACCAAATCCATTTTTCCCTTTAATAAAAATCCTTTAGGTTGTTTCATGTAGATTTACTCTTCTAGTTCCCCATGTAGGAACATTGTCTTCACATCCATCTGTTCTATTTCCAGATCAAATGCTGAGCCAGAGACTTAGTACTCTAATGGAAGTTAATTTTGCAATAGGGGAAAAAATCTCACCGAAGTCGACTCCCTCTACTTGGGAATATCCTTTCATTACCAGTCGAGCTTTGAACTTATTCACTTGTCCCACAACATTCATCTTCTTTTTGAATACCCATTTTCTATTGATGAGATTTCATCCACTAGGTAAATTGACTAAATCCCATGTCTCATTCTTGTGCAAGGATTCCATCTCTTCGACCATGGTTTCCTTCCATACTTTACCCTCTGTCGAGTCAACTGCCTCATCAAATGACTTGGGTTCATTGTTGATGGTAGTTAACATGAATGTGGAACAAAAGTCAGGTGAAATATACCTTTTGATTGGTTTTATTACTCTTTCCGAACTCCTTACTACCAGAGTCTGTTGTTCCACCTCTTCCTCTGATTCAGTGGACTCATCTGAATCATCTTCTTCATTTCTCAGTTCAAACCACACCAATTTATTTAGTCTTGGAATTACCTTTGACTTCTCTGAATACCACATCTTGACTGTACAATGTTCTCCTCGATGGAGTATCCCATAGCTTATATCCTTTCAGTCCTTCTTTGTACCCAATGATAATACATTTGACCACCTTCTTGTCCATCTTGCTCCTCTTTTCCTTGGGAACATGCACAAATGCATCAAAACCAAATACTTTGAGATGTGAAAATGAAGGATTCTTACTTGACCATACCTCATGTGGAGTCGTGTTGACTAGCACCGGTGAAGGAGACATATTCACCAGATATTTTGCATTTTCAACTGCCTCCGCCTAGAATTCTTATGCGAGCCCAACATCATTGAGCATGCTCCTTGCCTTGTCCATCAATGTTTTGTTCATTCTCTCAACAACTCCATTCTGATGTGGGCTATATGGTGTGGTATTTTTGTGTGCTATGCCAAAGTGCTTACAAAACTTATTAGATTCTTTTCCACATAATTCACCACCATTGTCAATTCTTAGCACCTTAATATTCTCATCTTTCTGATTTTCTACAAGAGATTTAAACTCTTTAAATTTCTGGAAAACCCCTAATTTATTCCTCAAGAAATATATCCATGTATTCCTGGAAAAATCATCTATGAAGGAGACATAATATAGGGATCCACCAAGTGAAGACACTGTAACTGAGCCAACCACATAACTATGCACCAATTCTAGAATCCTAGTTCCCCTTGTTGCACTAGATGGGAACCTCACCTGAGTTTGTTTTCCATATATGCAATGTTCAAAAATTCGACTTATAAACCCCATTCATGAAAACCCTCGACCATACCTTTTCTCTGCACAAATCAAAGTCCTTTTTCTCCAATGTGTTCCATATTCTCATTCCATAGCATGGTCGAGTCGATTTTATCATGTCTTGTCAAGTTAGTTTGTACTGACTTAGCCCGAGTCTGGTCGAGTTGAGTTGGAATTGAGTTGAATTTAAGAGAAACAATGATGTTGCATCCATTTGAGTCAACATTCCCTAACAAATTGTATAGGGTTCCAATCCAAACTCCTTTCATTAAGACCATCACACCTCTGACCATGTTGCATGAATCCTTCTGAAACAGAGTGTGCACTCCAACATCACTCATATTGCTGAAAGATATCAGGTTTCTTTCCAAACCCGAAATGTATAACACACCTGGAAGGGTTTTTTTCCTCCCATCCTGTAGTATCATTCAAAATCTCCCTTGTCCAACAATTTTGGTTGTCGAGTCATCCCCCAAGAACACATCACCTCCATCATATCGTTCATACTCAAAAAACCATTCTCTATGTGGTGTCATATGATAGTATGCTCCTGAGTCGATCAACCAAACACCTTGATCTGATTGTGTACTGGTCGACACCAGGTACACATCACCTCCCTTATCCAGGGTC
>ML783166.1:42078-52780 GCA_009831015.1 Picea engelmannii | reverse complement strand
GTTCTCCTTCAGTGTGCACTCATTGAGTTATACAGAGTATATCATGTGTAAATTATTCATTATTAATTACGGTTAATGAAAATTCTTCCATTCTTTCTCTCCTTCTTCTTCTTTCTCAAATTCTCTGTGCAAATGTGTGTATCATTGTTTAGCTAGATCTATTCTGTGTAGGTTCAACACATTTACACTAGCGCTAGTGTGGTTGTATTACTCCCTATAACCATGACTAAGCTATCCCATGAGTTTGGAAAAGAACATAATAGGCTTATACACTTCTCCTCCTTAGTGATTTCAATATCCACAGATGATAAATGGATTAAAATGGTATTGAACGTATTTAAATTCTCATTCACTAAACTACCATCACTCATTCTCAGAAGATACAATTTATTTCCAAAAAACAACTTATTTACCAGAGATTTTGACTGGTATAATCTTCCCAACTTGTCCCACACTTTCTTGGCCGAATATTCACCTGAGACATTCAGTAGTACCGAATCTACAAGACAAAGCCAAATCATACTTCTTGCTCTTCTTTCAAGTTTCTCCCATTCTTCCATCTCCATGCATGTCGGATGGGTACCTGGATAGACCATACCTGGATAGACCACTGCCCATTGTTCTCGACCTACAAGAAGATCTTCCATTTTAACCTTCCAAAGCTCAAAATTATGGCCATTGAATTTTTCTATCTCTACTCTGGAATTTCTTTCCATTCTTTACCACAATCTTTAACACAATTTATGACTTACAACTCTTACTATACCTAGGGTTTATCTCTCAGATTCAAGATTGGTAAATCAAGATTTGATACAACCGTCAAAGCTTAACAAAGCTCTGATACCAATTGTCAGGAAATGAGATACACTTCCACACTAAACCTTGTAGATGAGAAGAAGAATTTAATCAAGAACATAAATGACAAAGAAATCACACAATACACAAATATTTTACCCTGGAAACCCAAAACCGAAAAAAACAACATTCCTTGAGTGTTCTTCTCTCTTGTTGTCTTATTCAATTTGAATAAAATTTTACAGGTATAACCTTGGTCCACACCTAAGACACAATTGACATCATACCCTCTTTCCCGTGCAAGAAAAACCCCATAGCCAATTTGGCTTACATCTACATGAACAACAACCTACATCTAAATGTTTCTCTAAAGACTGGCTATCTTATGATTAATTGATTATCAAGCTTTACGACCTTACAAAAATCCTCTTTATAGACTTTACAACAGGAAAACCCTAAAGTCATGGTGCCCCAAAATGGTTACAAATCCATGCATATCATTGGCTACAAATCCCACGAATCTTGGGATTTTGTTACAGTCAAGTCCAAGTCGGATTACCAATCAACTACCAGTCGGCCTTCATTCAATATTCAGTCAGTCCCACATGCCCACCTGTTGACCTGTTGTTGGTTGACCTCTTTGACTTGTTGTCGATGCCTTTACCATGTCGAACCGCCTCAAGCTTCGACTTCGACTTTGTTTGGTTGACTAAGTTTGACCTTTGACTTGTTGTCGATATACCTCGACCCTCGACCTACTATCGATCCATCTCAACTTCGACCATTAGCCTATCCAGCTCGACTATACTTTCATTGTAAATAATATAACAACCCAACAAAAATAGGAACAAGGCGTGCAAGAATACACTTCTAAATTCAGGGGGCAAGCCATCGAGATGGGTATCTCTTTGGAAGAGTTGGGAGTGGTGGTGAAGTACCTTGGAGGACTATTTGACCATATCCAAATGCAATTGCAACTTCTTAGTGTGAAAATCATAGGCGAGGAAAGAAAGAATGGTCTCTATATTGAGATAAAATCCAAGAAGGGGTGGAAATAGAAGGACCAAGAATAAAATAGCAACAACCAAAAAAAGGAGGGATCCTAACAGTAGTTATAAACATTATGTTGCAGAGGGGCACATAGTGAGAAGTGTTTGAAACTTCATACGTAATTGCTCCTAAAGAGGAACAAGTCTAAGAGCGAAGCAAATAATGCAACTATTGAAACAAAAGAAACAATGGTATATAATACCTCTCATTTTGATGAATTCGTAGTCTACACCACATTGCAACAACTAAGGACAAGTAGATACATGAATGCACTATTTCAAATAAAATTTCAAGTGAAGAATTGGAAGGTAAATGCTTTGTTTGACAATGGTTCTAAATGAAATATTAATTATGAATCCTTAGTAGATGATCTTGGTCTAGAAACTTGTAATATAATATATCCACATTCATTGGGTTGGATCATTGGGAAATCAACCACGAGGATTACCAAGAGATGAAAAATTAGGTTTTCCATTAAAGTTGATTATTTTGATGAAGTAGAATACAGAGTTACAACACTAGATGCTTATGAGGCGATGTTTAACAATCCACACCTATCGGAAAAGGATGCAACTTTATACAAGAGGGAGGGAAAATATTTCTTGGTTAATGATGGACATGCCTACATTATCAAATCACACACGAGGAAAGGAAGAACACCTCCAGTAGCAGTGAAACAAGAGAAAACCAATAGCTTTAGTGGAGCAAACAAGAACTATGTATCCTTCATAATTGATGGAGTAGAGATCTTGGAGAGGAAAGTGGGGGCCATGTGCTTCCATCTACTCCATGGATCAAATTTTGTATACCAAAGGCCTCCTAATCAACATATGTGATCCAAAATGGATTTGAAAAATATGAATGAACACATATTTCATTAAATTTGGAAATATACATTGGATCTAGAATTCAGAACTTTAGCAAGATTGAGTTTTTTCAAAATGAGGAATTAGAAAATCACTTTGTTCACTAATTTGAATGCATATATTCACCATTTTTTGTGATAAAATTATCATTGTAAACAAGAGGAAACCAATAGATTGAGTGGAGCAAACAAGAACTATGTATCCTTCATAATTGATGGAGTAGAGATCTTGGAGAGGCAATTGGAGGCCATGTGCTTCCATCTTACTCCATTGATCAACTTTTGGAGACCAAAGACCTCCTAATCGACATATTTGATCCAAAATGGATTTGAAAAATATGAATGAACACATATTTCATTAAGTTTGGAAATATACGCTGGATCTAGAATTTAGAACTTTAGCAAGATTGAGTTTTTTCAAAATGAGGAATTATAAAATCGTTTAGTTCACTACTTTGAATGCATATATTCACCATTTTTTATGATAAAATTATCATTATAAACTATATAAAATCAAATTTATATAAACTTGTTGAAACATTTCTTTGTAGTCTTAAACTTGGATTCCTTACATTATTTCCATTTCTATTATTTATAGTTTGTATTAAAAGCTAAGTCAATTAAGATTATTGAATGACATTAATATTGTATTTGTTACTATTATTAACCAATTTAATTATAACTTGATATAGTAACTACACATTAGTAGGAGGTTGGCACAATTTTAGCGTGACCTATATAAAAGCTATTTAATGACATAGTACCAACATGTTTGTTATTATAACAATTTTAATTTGAAACTGGCTTTGCAACCTAGCTAGGGTTCCCCATGGTTTTCCGTTGCCATTCTTATGACCTCTGGTTTGGGGGGAGGATCCCCCCTGCAACCCCTACCTCCTCCTGATATCACTACATTTCATTCCCTCATTACCTCCTACACAAAGTCTACAAAAAGGCCTCCTCTGTCCCGTTTTTTCAAGAAGATTGACGAGATCCTGAAGGTTCCAGTTCATCCTTCCTCCTCCTGTCTGTTTTCCCTTCATTTGGCAGAAAATGGTTTGATCAGAAAATTTATGGGTATTTGGCCTTCTCCAATAGAAATGACGCAATGGCTGGATCAGAACTAGAAGAAAATGATAAAGGGGAAAATGTCCTCGACTTTCTATGGTAAGAGATTTTTCGTCTTTCTTTTTGAAAACAAAGCCGATAGAGATATGATTTTTAGAAATGGTCCCTATTTGATGGGTTCAAGAGGAATGTATCTGAATAAATGGACCCCATATTTTATTCCTAAAAATGATATCTCGTCCACAGTCCCCATTTGGGTCCGTCTTCCCTTCCCACCCATCCATTGTTGGAATGATGAAACTTTAAAAAATATTGGGAATACCTTGGGTAGATTCATTGATCATGTCGAACCACGATATGGTCTCCAATCATGTGCTCATTTATGTGTAGAAGTATATATGAAAGAAGGATTTCCAGAGGCCATCCAACTCACCCTAGATGTCTGGTCCTATATTCAAACAGTCGACTATGAAAACTCCCATTCAAATGTAAAGCATGCCATGATTACAACCACTTCGCAAAAAACTGTCCCAAGGAAAATATAGATCAACCAGAAGACAAAGAGAAATAACAATGGAAACAAGCCAAAAGGAAGAAAACTACAAATAAATCAGGACCCTAGCCTCAAGAATGCAAAGCAATCTCCACTACTCAAAGGAAAATCCTTGATGATGGGGGAAAATGACACAGAAAGAAGTAAAAACAAATATGTTGTGCTTGAAAAAATGGAGGTAGAAACAATAAATTCAAAAGAAAAGGAATCGATAGAAGAGATTCAGAGCCAAGAAGACCCAGATCCAGTTCCTCCATTAAAGAAAAATGATCCAATCTTCATCCAACTCGAGGACCCCTCTCCTAGATTGATCCCCCCTATTCCCGATCTAGAGGAAGAAATCCAAGAGGACTCAGGGGAAGACCCGAACCAGGAGATTCCCAAAAGTACCAAAGCATTGAAAATGGGAAGGAAAATAAATAAACACAAAAGGGAAAAAACAACAAACCAAGATAAAGAATTGGGAATCCAAACCATGCTTGAAGAAGTATTAAAAAAAGATGGGAAATCAGAAAAAACACCCACATCTAAGGGACATACTCAACCCACGAAAGTGGGGGAAACCAAAAATGAAAGTAAGTAATAAAGGTAGTCTCTTGGAATTGTAGGGGAATGGGACAAAGATAAAAAAATGAAGTTATGGGAAAATTAATCAAATAAGAAAATCCCCAAATTCTCCTAATCTGGGAGACTAAAATGCAAGGGATAGAGGCCCTTCGAGAAATGCAAAAAATCTGGAAAGCAAGAGATGGAGTAGCTCTAAATGCAAGAGGAGCGTCAGGAGGAATCTGCACAATATGGAACACCACGATATTCATGGAAGAACACAGACTGGAATCAACACATTGGGTTCTGGTCCAACTAAAACATCTGCCCTCAGGTATCATCTATCATATCATTAATATTTATATGCCTAACAACTATTGGGATAAAGTAGAATGTTGGGAGTCTCTGATGGGGAATAAAGAAGCTGGGTTTTAGAAAAATTGTATCATAGCTGGTGATTTCAATACAACTCTTCACCAAAATGAAAAAAATGAGGTTCCATAGTAAGAGATCCTTTCATGTAACGCATGGAAGATCTAGTATCTGAGTTGGATCTCTTTGATGCCCACCCTATAAAAGGTAAATATATGTGGAGTAACAAACACAGAGGAGTAGGCCACATAGTAGTGATATTGGATTGATTCCTTATTCATAGTTCACTGCTATCTCTTCTAGAAAATATATCTTCTCAAATAATTCCCTGGGGTCTTTCTAATCATCACCCAATATCTCTCTCCTTTTATAAAGCATAAAACCTTGGTCCAATCCCCTTTAAGTTCAACCCTCTTTGGCTGGATTTGCATGAATTCCTTCCCCTGATCTCTTCTGTGTGGTCAAACTAGGTAGATGGGTCCCCAATTTTTATTTGGGAACAAAATTTCAAAATAAATAAGTAAGCTATCAAGGATTGGATTAAAAAATCCCCCCACAAAGCCAGGGAAGAAGTAGAAAAATGAAAAAAACAGCTTGAGGAATTACAAAAAGATATGGAATCTAAAGAAATCAATAACAATCAAATTGTGTAGGAGAAATAATACTTCCAAAATTATATGAAGGCACTCCACAATGAAGAAACGGTCCGGAGATTGAAATATCGGGCCCTATAGCTTTAAGTAGGGGACAAAAACACCTCCTTCTTCCATAAGCAGGCAAAGGATAGACAACACATGAATAACGTGGAGGAAATCCAGATACAATCAAGGGTCCTAATTAATTCCTTTGAGGAAATAAAAAATCAACAACCTCTCATTTCAAACATCTTTATACCAAGGAAGGAGAAGACAACCAATATCTTAGTAAGTAGTTCGTTGAGCATATTCCACACATGATAAAAGAGGAGGACATCATTGAGTTAAATAAGGAGGTCACAATGGAAGAATTCAAATCTGTTATAAATTAGTTTGATCCAGACAAAGATCCTAGACCAGATGGCTTTACTCTACATTTTACAGAAATTTTTGGACTATCATCCAATCAGATCTCATCTGCATGATAAGATATGTCCAAAAATACTACAGGATGGGAGGTTCTACCAATACTTCTTTCCTAACACTGATCCCCAAGGACAAAAACACCATCTCCTTTGATAGATACCACCCCATATCACTATGCAATGTTTCCTACAAAATCCTGGAAAAAGTCATAGCAAACAAGCTAAAGCTAATGCTTCCACAACTCATTCTTCCAAATCAAGGTGGATTTGTCGCAAAAAGACAGATCTGGGATAAGATTACCCTGGTCCAGGAGGCAATCCACTCCATATTTAACAAAAAAGAAAAAGGTGTGGTCATCAAAATAGACATGGAAAATGTATTTGATCAAGTCAAGCATAGTTTCCTTTTTGAAGTTTTAAAGAATTTTGGTTTTAACCACTCCTTTATTTCTTGGATTAGAGCCTGTATTACCACCCCCTAGATAGCCCCTCTAACAAATGGTAGGCCTACTCCCTTATTCCAATCCACAAGAGGCTTACAACAAGGATGCCCACTCTCCCCAATGTTGTATGTCCTCATGGAATAATATCTAAATTGAAGATTAGAACATGAAAGAAGAAAATGCAACATTCCAGGCCTAAAGACAGCAAGGGGGGTAAGAAGAATAAATAACTCCCAATTTGTCGATGACACTTTGATGCTTGGTGTAGCTTCTCAAACTATGACCAACAGATTTAAATTGACCTTAGATCAGTATGGAGAAGCCTCAGGAGGAACCATAAACAAACATAAGAGCCAAATATATGCTTGGAACATCAAAGCAAGTATCTTGGCAAGAATTGAAAATATTTTACAATTCCCTTTCAGTTGAATGGAAATTATTCAAAGATTTATGCACCCCTATTAGTCTAAAAGCACTCCCAGGGGAAGCATGGAAAGTTACGCTTCAAAAGATCAAATATCAATTCGAATTTTGGGGAGAAATCTGGTTGAATCCCGCGGGCCAAGTGGTGTTAGTAAAGCCAGTTTTATCTTCCTTCCCAATATTTCAATTTTCATCTCTCCTCGCTCCCATAGGGATAAAAAAGGAAATGGCTCAATTAATTCATAAATTCCTTTGGAAGGGGGGGAAAGAGAATGAAAAAAAATCTCATATGGTCAATTGGTCCACAATTTGCGCCCCTAAAGAGAATGGTGGGTTGAGAATCTAGGACTCATGAAAGATAAATATTGCGCTAGGTGAAAAACTCCTCTGGCGACTGGTTTCAGATAGAAATGATTAGTGGTAGAAGGAAATTTTCTACAAATACCTAACAAGAAATAAAAAAAATGCCTGGACACTGCCCCCACACAACAAACCTAGTCTCCCATATAGAAACTCAAGTGCCTCTCTCCCGCTTATGTGGGACCATCTCTTTTGATGCCCAGGGAATGGACAATAAATCAAGATCTGGGATGACTCCTTTTCAACTTTAAGAATATTATTTGATATTCCCTCCTTGGACTCATTCTGAGATTGGCTAACCTCTCAATGAAAATCCTCCATCTCCGACAAATCAGAATGGAGTAACAATGGATCTTGGAAAGGGGTGGAGTTTGGGAGAGGTCTCCCCAAATATGCTCATTGTCTCGTGCCTATTCCTTCTGAAAATAATTGTCTCTTCCCTAGTACATATCCAATGGAAGGACAAGAGTGGATGGGGTCCTGCAGGATACACGATGAAGGAAGGTTACAAAATTCTTCTCTTCCAATCCCAATTACTAGAAAAATCAACCATTTGGAAGGAGATTTGGAGTGCAGATGGGTCACCTAAGATACAAATTTTTGGCTGGAAGTTATCCCATAACCAACTGCTGATAGGGGAAAATATTCTTAAAAGAGGATTCTTGGGGCCCTTCAGATGTGCCTTATGCAAACAAACTCTGAAACTATATAACATCTCTTCCTGAATTGCAATTTTTCAAAACAAGTTCTACATACAGTCTACTATGAATTAACTCAACAAATATTCTAACCATCAACTTGTCAAGTCTTGATTGGGAAATGGAGTAAACTCTATAAAGGATCCTTCTCCAAGAAGTCGACCTTTCATCGTGTCTGGAAGGCATCTATAAAATTTGTATGTTGGAAAATATGGTTGGCAAGGAACAAACTTATCTTTAAATGGAAAATGACCTCTCCCTCCTCAATAGCTTCGCATGTGCTAGGTCAATTGTTAGGGTCCTAACCCGCACATAGGTAGAACAATATATTCGGATGTAATAAAGGTCAATATTAATAAGGCCTTTCGATAAAATAGAATAAGGCGGATGTAAGAAGACGTAATAGAAGCTTCCGCTTCTGGAAGGATCTTCCTCTAGATGCTTCTTTTTAGTATAAATAGGAGTCTAGGGTATGAGAACCCTAGCTTGGATATTATTGTAATAGAGCTCTGCTCAACTGGAGGTTGCCCCCTCGAAGAGGCCCGTGAACATGCTTTCAGATTCAAAGTTATTCGTATATCATTTCAGTGTTATTGTGGTGAATGTTCTGGTTATATTGCTGTTATTCTTCCATTACTAGCATTTTATTTTAGTTCTGCATGCATTTTATATCTGGTATATTACAAGTGGTATCAGAGCACTTTCCTCGGCAGAAAGTGTGGGTTAAATTTTTTTTCCAGGGTAGAGACGTATTCCAACGTCTTTAAGCCACATAGATCTTTCGTTACGCACATAAACCCACAGTTGAGGGATTCATACATGCAAGAAATACAAGTAGTACTTAAGCACACATCTATTGGCCACCCTTGTAACCCCTGTTGGTACCCCTTCGAGTGGTAGCGCATCAGAAAACACCTGTGTACGGATCAACCTAGATTACCTGAAGCCCTATTTAGATAAACCGATTGACCACCTAACTACTATAGTGTCACTGAGAACAACACTCGGGAAGATACTCTCTAGTACCTGGGTAGTCGGGTAGTAAGGCTAAGGGTATGGTCTATCCTCCTTATTTAGTGACCTGAGATATTGGAATGAGTACTACTGTTGGACCCTGCATGTATATCAGAGAGCTATAGCACAGGGCAAACCCTTGTCTGTAGAACCCTTGAATACATAACCCTTGGGGGACAGAAACATAAATAAATTAAAACAAACAAGATCTATTGCCATGCAATTGTGTTTAGGTTGCCAAGTAAATACACAATTCTTTCTAGTTAAGCATTTGGGCATTTCCTCTTTGCAGTATTCTTCAGACCGGAGTATAAATCTGTAAAAAAGTTAAAAAAAAAAAGGTCTGGAAATATTTTCACCATTACTTGAGACCTATTCCATTAGATTCATCTCTTCGCCCTTATCACATTCATCCATATCATTTTTTCAAACAAATTTTTTACCCTGCCTGCCCCTTTTCAGTTTCCTCATCCTCATGACCCATACTCGTAGCCAAGACTTGGAAGCTTGCTTCAACACCTTGCAATCTGGTCTCATTGAGATCCAACAAGAAGTGAAACAACTCAGTGCTAATGTTGCCGCCATCAATACAACCATGCAGTCCTCAATGGGGGAAATCAAACAAGACCTCACCACCCAGCTTGAATCAATCTTTTCGGCACTCTGCACCAAACTGCATATCCCTACAGATAACCCTTCCTCTTCCTCATCTCCACATATTGAAGGTGACCATTCCTCTCATTCCCATACCTTGCAGAACCATCACTTTCAACATGACCTACGCCTTCCACAGGTGGATGTGGCCAAATTTGATGGCTTGGACGCCACAGGTTGGGTAACCCAAATGGAACATTACTTCTCTTTATATGACATTACATATGACTTGGCCAAACTTCGGTATGGTGTTCTCCATCTAGATCAAGAACGTTGGCAATGGTGGCAATGGAGAAAAACTTATCGTCAATGGTATATTGCTTGGACACACTTTGTGGCAAAGCTTTATGAACACTTTGACATTGACACAAACCATTTGGGCCATTTGACAAAGATGAAATAATTAGGAGTAGTGGAAGACTTTATAGGTGCCTTTGAGCGCCTGGATTTTAGAACAGAGGGCATGTTTGATGCCTTTTTTCGAGAGTGTTTTATCAGCGGCCTCAAGGATGAAATTTGGGCCCATGTCCTCATGGCTTGGCCTAAGAGTTGGGCAGAGGCTACCAAAAGAGATAAAGAAGCACAAAAAGTTGTATCTTCTCAAAACTGCAAACCCTCCTTTATCCCTCGCCCTAAACTACTAAATCCCACTACTCCCTCTGCTCCACTAAAGATCCAAAAATTGACCAAGGATGAAATGGATGAACGAAAAATCAAAGGACTTTGTTATAACTGTGATGAAAAATATTTTCTGGGCCACAAGTGTAAAGAACAAAAGATTCTTATGGCCATCTTCGAGGA
>ML783166.1:15283-35022 GCA_009831015.1 Picea engelmannii | reverse complement strand
ACATGAATACATTGAAGTTGAACCAAAATTTGCATATATGTACTAAATAATATAAAACTCCTCAAAAATTACTTCAAAAAACAATATGAAGAAAATATTTGATATACAACAAACATTGAAAAATGTTTCTTCATGTATATTAACAGATCCTTCAAAGGATAAAATTACATTCATGAATCATCTCCACCTAATCTCATCGTGTTTGCTAAAGTAGATCAAGTACAAATTCTACACTACACTTATTTATCTTGGTCTTCTTACAATGTTCTTTATGTGGAATCCATGACCAAACTATGGTATTTATTAGAGTAGATCCCAATTTTATGTCATCGGGATTTGGTACCCAATATTGTTCTAATACTTTCCCCTTGTATTTCCTTGAACTAGGCTTTCACCAATCAAACTTAACATGAAGAGTCACACTTTCATCATCTTGGAAGATATCCGAGGTGGATTTTTCCATCCAAATCATCTCCTCTTCATCCTTGTTTCTTGGTCTAACTAAACATCTTTCCTTTCTCAAAATCAATCATAGGATTTAATGTTGGCTTTGGCATGTTGCACTTGGTTCCAACATATTCTGGTTCATCTATCACATTATCAAAATCCCAATCCATAATACTTGAGATTACATGGAGTGCATTATGGTCAACATCAACAATTTTCCTTGTCTTCGACCAAAAATATTTAGAAGATGGATCACTTCCATACACTATTGTATGATCATTGTAAATTTCATCTCATGTATCATGAACTCTTTCTTAATACTCTACTTTATTTTTTCATTCCTCTGTAACAATTGGTGAATCCTCATTACTGATAGTGTCTTTCCACATTTTTATGTATGATGTCATTCCTTCCTTTAGTTCTTTTAAATAAGCTTCATTATCTTTGGGACCTAATAAAGATGGATTCCCTATGGGAAATTTAGATCGACCTTCATCATCTATATTCTACAACTCAATTGGTTCTGACCACTCAATATATTTGATGGATTATTTATATCTTAATACTGGAACATCATTGAGTACAAGAAATTGGAAGTATTGGACATTACGATGTCCAACTAGTGCATTTCCCCCTCCTTGATGTATCCATTAAGGAAAATTTTGAAGTTGTAACTTGCCAATAAATGTAGGTGGAAATGCTTTTTTCTTTAATTGTGCGAATTGTATCCATCATTTCAGATAAATAATATATATATATATTTACTTTTCAAGTTGGAAGACATTTTTCTATATGTTCCATCTATGTCTTCATGGGTGTGTCCCACAAGTAAGAACCCAACCTCAATAGTGATGTAGACACCAAGTGTAGGTAAACGTGATAGAACCATGAAAAGATAACAATTCTTATTGTCACTTGTTTTATTGTCCAACTGTAACAACAAGTGTGGAGGAAGAGGTTTAAAATCAACATTATGATTATTTTATTTTCCATGAGATAGAAAATCATCCTTGTACACTCTATGTTTTGAGTAAATACAAGTCTCAAGTAATGAATTTGAAAGTGGGTTTCTTGAACTTCCACTCTCATAAAGTAGATCACCACACATATCTAGGTGTGGGTCTTCAAGGTCTCCCAAGCACTTTGTAAGGGATGTGATGGTAAATTGTGATCCTGTATATACAAATGGTAGGGAAAAATGACCAAAAACTCGCCTTATGCTTATGTGTTATCATATCTATCAATTTGTATGCCTTAGTAAGGCGACACAACGCCATTTTTGAATTGTCTCAATTTTGGAACTAGTTTCGATTTAATGATATCAAGGAATATTATTGTCTTTTTTTAACTGATATAAATATTCATATGGACTATCTTCCTTACCAACATCTTCCATTTTACTCAGTGACCTTGGTCCTGCCTTTTTTTATAAATACAATCTTCAATTTTTGTAAAAAAAAACAATTTTAATTCTTGACATATTAAGTAATATTGTTTGTGTTGAGTACTATATTTTATTATATTAGGAGGTTGGCAACATTTTGTAGTCGACAAGAGAAAATATTGTATAAGAGTAAGTTTATATTTATTGTTTTAACGATCAAAATCAATTATAAATTAAAATAACAACATGATTTATTTCTATTATCATTATTTCTACTTTTTTATTAAAAGTTAATTTGATTGAGGATTACACCATGAATAATAGATTGTGTGAGAAATATGTTGTGTATGAAGTTATTTAATGACATTAATAATCAATGTTTGTTATTATTTTTTTGACAAAAAACTGGGAGATATTATACTAATAAAAAAAGGCGGTCGAATCATGCAGAGGAGTACAAAAAAGTCCAAAAAATCCCATATGCATGACCAATGTCTCAAGCAGTTCTACTCCTCGCCTAACTAACCAATTTTCAGTTTGAGCTTCACTATCTTTCATTACATTACAATATTCTATAGAAGATACCTAGAATGTAGATACACTTAAAAAACATTAGATACATGGCTATGAATTGACTGGAGGATCTGGTTCTTCCATTTCGTTGTCCTATTTAGGCATATTCAGATCTATATGAAGTTGTTTGACTGGAGAGGAACCATTTTTGGAAGGTAATTCGATGAGGTCCAATGGAGCTAGAGTCACCTGCAACTACAAGATTTCTACCTATGATCTTATAGCATCAACCTCATTGTGATGCTGACACATAACCATCCTGTGTTGGATGCGAATGTCCAAGATATAAGAGACTCGAGAGAACAAGTTCTGATAATAAATTTGAAGTTTCTAGAGTTCCTGCCCTAGAGTGTCAAGGGGGTCCTCTGGGGCCCATGAATATCTTGTACTATGAGACATTGAACTCAGAGAGGGATCGATGGAAATGCAAGGCCATCTTATGAGAATGTTTGTAGAGCCATGCTTTACCTTGCAAAAGAACAATGCACACCGAGGAAGAGAGATTGTGTACCTCACTGAACCAATTGTAAAAATAAGTTCAGTTGCCCAAGAGTTATATATACCTCCAATTTGTTGCCTCTAGTTTCCAAATTTTAGTTGAGGGTAAAAACCAACCCCCCGAGCATCTGAAGATCATAATTTGATTACATAGACAATCCCAATTATGCCTCTTACACTCTTATTTTCAAAATGATATGGATACGTTGGTTCCAATCCTCCACCTTCAGTGGTTTTCTCCCATTTTATGAGGGGGAAAATATGTCTTCTTATGTACACCTTTCATTGTAAATTGACACCTTTTTCTTCAGACCAGATTGAGACCAAACCCACACCTGCACAACTAACATGGATGCTGGCACTTCAAATCCCTAGAGGTTCAAATCTGTGCCTACACAAGCTGGGGAAATTCTTGCACGTTCCAGATAATCTATGCCTTCTCATGATGCCATTCATGTGGCTTGGATGTCCAGAAAATAGAGAAAACCCCACGTTCATTAAATCAGTTGATGCCCACATGAACATAAAAGATAGAGACATATCTGAATTGTACTTTGGCTAAGATATCCCACCTCGTTCATGCACGTTCTATACTTTGGATTTATGAGAAAATGACTTGGCTGATGTTTTGAGTGTGACGAAGGAGACCCCCACTGCTTTGACAACTTTATTCTGATGTGGGTGTGACACTCAGATGACATGCATTTTATTTGAGTGAACTCGCATCAATTATGGGATTAGATGATGGGAAAATCTCCCATTCATCCTAATAGACCCTTTTGGGATTGAGATGGACAGATTGGTTTGAGAGTTTTCTAATCGATTATTCTCCCTCATAACATGACAAAAGAAAAATTCAGGGATACTAGTTGACATAAGGAAACTTCGGGGATACCAATTAACACATGTCTTATTTTTTTGGTTATATTGCAGAGTTGTGAGTCCTTTTGTAGAGTTCCTTTGATCATACTGCGAATGGTGTTCAAAGAGTCACCAATGATGATGATGCACTGGGTTTGGATATCTCTGGCCAATTGTAGACATTTGGGGAGAGCATATTCTTCCGCTTGATTATCGGTGGTGTGTCCTAAACTCTAAACAAATCTTATTTCAATGTCCCCCCTAAGGTCTATAATGACCCCTCCCGCACCTGCCACCTCGATAATCAATGTTTGTTATTATTATTAACCTGGATTTTAATTAGAATTTGATATTATAGTAACTACAATATCTGGGTTGAGTTACTATAGCAAGTATAGGAGATTGGCACCATTATAAAGTGACCTATACAGCTACTGAATGACATATTAATACCAATGTGTTTGTTACTATACGATTTTAATTATTGTCACAATAACTAATATTGTTTGTGTTGAGTACTATATTTTATTGTAGGAAGTTGACACCATTTTAGAGTCAACAATATATTTTATGAGTAAGTCTAGGTTTATGCTTGTAACAATCAAAATAAATTATGACTTAGAATAACAACATAATTGATTTCTATTATTATTATTATTTATATTTTTGTATTAAAAGCTAAGTTGATTGAGGTTTACTTTAATAGATTAATGTGTGAGAATTTTCTTATCTATAAATTTATTTAATGACATTGATATTAATAATGTGTTCAATATTTATTAATAATCCTTTTAACGATCAAAATCAATTATGAATTAGAATAACAACATAGTAGTACATTTTTTTTTTTCAAATAGAAGAGGAAAGGGGGAAAACCCATGGAACTAGATTGCAAATGTTCAGTATTTATTCATGAAGTGTTTGAACATATGATGTTGAAAAGAACATATTAATATTCCACTAAAACTTTGGATTCCTTACATTTTTTCTATTATCATTAATATTTATATTTTTATTATCAAGATTTGACTCATGAATAATAGATTACGTGAAAAATCTCTTACCTAAAAAGTTATTTAATGACATATTAATATTGTGTTTGTTACTATTATGAACCAATTTAATTATTTACAGTAAGTAATTACTGTGTTTGTGTTGAGTATTCATTATACTAGTACACTATTGGCACCACTTTAGATTGCCCTATATTAAAGCTTTTTAATGACATAATATCATGATTGTTACTATAGTAATTTTAATTTTCGACATGGTAAATCTTGTGTTTTTAAGTATATGTTAATATAAGAGGTTGGCACCATTTTAGAGTCTACAAGAAAAAAATATTTTATAAGTCTAGTTGTGTCGTTTAACGATCAAAATCAAATTATTATGAATTAGAATGCAACAAAGTAGTACAATTTGATTTATATCAAATATAATAAAGAATGTTAGAGAAAAATCACTTCAAACTTTATTGCAAGTGTCTATTATTTATTCATGAAGTTTTTGAACACTTTATATTGAAAATAATACTAATTAGCTACTCCAATATAGTTTTAATAGACCAAGTCTAGAAGATGTTGTTTTWAAGTGCATTATTGGATTTGATTATGCACGTTTGATATAGTGAGAAGTTAAGTTGATATAAAGAAAGCATTGAAAAGTTAAATAATGAATGGTGTCATGTAATTCACATAAAGTATCATCACATGAATACATTGAAGTTGAACCAAAATTTGCATATATGTACTAAATAATATAAAACTCCTCAAAAATTACTTCAAAAAACAATATGAAGAAAATATTTGATATACAACAAACATTGAAAAATGTTTCTTCATGTATATTAATAGCTCCTTTAAAGGATAMAATTACATTCATGAATCATCTCCACCTAATCTCATCATGTTTGCTAAAGTAGATCAAGTACAAATTCTACACTACACTTATTTATCTTGGTCTTCTTGCAATGTTCTTTATGTGGAATACATGACCAAACTATGGTATTTATTAGAATAGATCCTATTTCCGTGTCATCGGGATTTGGTACCCAATATTGTTCTAATATTTTTCCCATGTATTTCCTTGAACTAGGCTTCCACCAATCAAACTTAACATGAAGAGTCACACTTTCATCATCCTGGAAGATATCCAAGGTGGATTTTTCCATCCAAATCATCTCCCCTTCATCCTTGTTTCCTGATCTAACTAGTAACATCTTTCCTTTCTCAAAATAAATCATAGGATTTAATATTGACTTTGGCATGTTGCACTTGGTTCCAACATATACTTGTTCATCTATCACATTATCAAAATCCCAATCCATAATACTATGGTCAACATTGACAATTTGCCTTGTCTTGGACCAAAAATATTTAGAATATGGATCACTTCCATCCACTATTGTATGATCATTGTAAATTTCATCTAATGTATCAAGAACTCTTTCCCAATACTCTACTTTATTTTTTCATTCCTCTGAAACAATTGGTGAATCCTCATTGCTAATAGTGTCTTTCCACATTTTTATGTATGATGTTATTCCTTCCTTTAGTTCTTTTAAATAAGCATCATTATCTGTGGGACCTAAGAAAGATGGATTCCCTATGGGAAATTTAGATCGACCTTCATCATCTATATTCTACAATTCAATTGGTCCTGACCACTCAATATATTTGATGGATTATTTATATCTTAATACTGGAACATCATTGAGTACAAGAAATTGGAAGTATTGGACATTATTATGTCCAACTAGTGCATTTCCCCCTCCTTAATGTATCCATTAAGGAAAATTTTGAAGTCATACCTTGCCAATCATTGTAGGTGGAAATGTGTTTTTCTTTAATTGCGCGAAATGTATCCATCATTTCAGATAAATAATATATATATTTACTTTTCAAGTTGGAAGACATTCTTCTGTAGGTTCCATATATGTTTTCATGGGTGTGTCCCACAAGTAAGAACCCAACCTCAATAGTGATGTAGACACCAAGTGTAGTTAAACATGATAGAACCATGAAATGATAACGATTCTTATTGTCACTTGTTTCATTGTCCAACTGTAACAACAAGTGTGGAGGAAGAGGATTAAAATCAACATTATGATTTTTTGATCTTCCATGAGATAGAAAATCATCCTTGTACACTCTATATTTTGAGTAAATACAAGTCTCAAGTAATGCATTTGAAAATGGGTTTCTTGAACTTCCACTCTCATAAAGTAGATCACCACACATATCTAGGTGTGGGTCTTCAAGGTCTCCCAAGCACTTTGTAAGGGATGTAATGGTAAATTTTGATCCCGCATGTACAAATGGTAGGGAGAAATGAAAAAAACATATTGTCTTATTCCCATGTGTTATCATACCTATCAATGATAAACCCAAGTTTGTTCTTGCAATAGATTTTGATTTGACACATAGCCTTGGAATTGAAGTCTTTGTTTTGTCCATTTTATCATGGATAATGCTCAAATACTCCTTTGGAAACCACTTCGACATAGTTCTATGGGAATAGTAGCAATATGTTCCACACATAACAATATTGATATGCTTGTTCAATCTAGCTTGTGAATTTATTCCATTTCTTTTGTAGTTGTTGACTTCATATGTGATTTTAGCATGATACATTCACTACATTTACTGAAGTTGGTGTTCTTTGAGAATGTCTGATCTTGAAAATGAGTATTCCAAATCCAAATCATTTTTGGTTATGATATTGATGGGTAATTGAGATTTTGAATAGTCTCATTGATCTCTTTTAACAAAGAAATTTGTGTGTAAGTTGAAGGAAAAAATATTAAAGAAGAAGACATTCCATATTCTTCAACTTGACGTGTTTGGTTTGGTGAAAAATTAGAATTATCCATTACAATTGTGTGTAGTATTTATATGGCCGCCATGGTTTGTGCGCGTGCTTTGCATGTGTTGGTGTTACCATGAATGGCTTTGATGTGTCCATGTTGGGAATAATGTTGGTAGTTATAGAAGATGATTTGAGGAATCTTATGTATCTTGTGCCACTCTTTCTCACAAATAATCTTCCCATTAAATCTCATGTCCTTTGCTTTTCTAAGAATAGAAGGTAGGCCATGGCCATGGCTCTTTGAGATCATTGTGTTTGAAAGGAGTGAATTCAAGAAAAATTCTCTAATACCTTTTTTATTTATGCATTCCATACCCCTACAATGGCCTTCCTATCCACACATTGAAGACAATCTTGTTTACAACATTCATCCACTGCCAAAAGTCAATTTTTTTTCTCTTCATCCATCTTTGTTTGACATTTTGCAACTTTTTTTGTAGCCATAGCTTGTTTAATCCTTTTATATGTAATCATTACATGCATACCATTTGATTCTAGATATTTTTCATTATAAATATTCCCATCCCATTGGTTTAAGGGGCTTGTTTCCTCTATAAAATCCTATGCCACCATTTCCCCAGGTGGCTCCTTGAACTTTTCCTTGACCCTTAACACCTCACCTTTCTTGCCACCAACTTGTTTCTTGGCTATATAACCAAAAAAATTATAGAATTATCCCCAATCCTACATCTTTCATATTTTCTATGCATCTCTTCCACACAAACACCAAAGTCCATTTCACCTAGTGTTTCACCCTCAACCATGTCATCCTCGTGGAGATTAACTATCATTCCTTTGGAAATGCACATGATTGTTCCCATTCATTCATGTGTAAGATAAATCCTTATACATGTGAATGTAAACCTATCTTAGGGAATATTTATGGGATGATCATGACAATGAGGTTCCAAATCTAATTCTGGTAAAATAGCATAAGATTCCAATGCAACCCCTAAAGTATGCTCAAATCTTGTTGGATGTGGTAGAGGAGCAATGTGTTTTAACACCTTCTCAATTTTAACCATTGTGCATCCTTTATTTACCATCCTTCCATGCACCTTATACCCAAGCTCTGTGTTAAATATGGACCCCTCACCCACCTTCACTCCATGTTACAAAAGATCTACCTTGTCTCCAATATAAAATGTAGAAGAAACATTTGCACCTATACACCAAATTAAAGAAACTTAGTATTTTCTTGAAAAAACATTAAGTATACTATCAATAACACTTAACACATGCTTCAATATTTTGATTTACCTATGTTGTGCCTCAAATCCATGATCTTCCATGGATGTATATCCCCTTCATCAACATCTTCCACAATCAAATGTAGTTGAATGACATTAATTATGAAAACCATAACATAGCCTCTATTAACCCTTTCTATACCATAATAAGTTCCATTCTTTGTGAATTCAACCCTTCCTAGCCCAATAAATTGACCATCAATTAGGAGGTTAACATAGTCCCCTTTTGTCAAAATTACATTTTCCATTGTAACTCCTATGAATTATGCAACACACAATTGAATTATAATTTATAATTAATGTTAAAACTTGTAAAGTGTGATCTTATATTTAGAAAAAACACAACCATAAAAAAGTAATTTAATTGCAATAATTAAAAATGGTATGGAAACCATTTTATACACAATGAAACACTGTTCCCCACCATTCAGTTCTCGTAAGGAAAATGGAATTTACATATAAATTACACAAAAAATATACATGAAGACTTGAAAATTAGAGATCCAAATAGTATCAAAGAATGACATATATCAACTCATATCAAACCACTAAGTTCCTATTTAACTATGGACATGGAACTTGTATTATTGATGTATGTGTTTGAATCATGCTCATAAGAAATTCACAAAAGTTGGAGAACCACAACAAGGTCCTTTGGAAAATATAAGAAAGTCCATAATAGATGCTACTTTAGATGCCAAAAAATTCCCATGAGAAGGAAAAATGGAATTTATAGCTCGCTTAGTTAGGATGTTTGATGTTTGAACTTGATAAGTTGGAAGCCAAAATAAATATTTTCTTCCAAATAAAAATTTTGGTAATATAAATAATAGATAATTCTCATTTTTATTTTTAAAGTTAGGAAATCTCATTTTGAATCTTTAGTTCAAATGTTAGGACTTCCTACCTTTACACATCTAAGGACATACTCTTTAGGATAGATACATATGGATGTTGAACTTTAGGTCCTTGAAAAGTGTAGATTTAATTTTTGTTAGATAGTTATGTTGATGAGGTAGAGTGTGATCTTATACTTCTAGAGGTTTGTGAAATTGTTTTCCGAAGACATTAACTATAAGAGAGAGATGTCATATTATTTAGGAGAGAAAATTAATACACGTCACTCTGTTACTTTCACAGTTGCATACTTGTGCATTGGAAGAACATTATAGTATACTTTAATAATACATTTATCATAAACTTCAAAATTGAACCGAGATTTCACTATTCTATGAATCTACGTGACTCAAGACATTGTGATTGGATCATTGTGCTTGTTATAGAAGAAAATATAGCAACCATTATATTTCCTTCCATCTCAAGAATAAATGCAAAGCCAACAACAACATCAGATTTAACTACACTACTTATTGCATCATCATGGATCTTCATAGATTCTTCTAGAGCTATTAAAAGGGAACACACAAAGGTATAAATTTGACCATCATGGTGACTATCAAGACAATGGCACGCCAAATCAATGGTTTCATCATTATAGTGGTGCCTAAAGGAAATCTAGTGACCAATACCTTTCCTTATTTCACAAGCACTAACACATTGCCAACAACAAAATCAAAACACTATCCTTGGTTAGGGTGGAATCACCTCCTTAATTTGTCTAGCAACCAACAATAATGTCTTGTCATGTAGGGGAATCAATAGTAGGGTTATTTCTAAGCATGCTCAAATTAATATATGTACTTGTGCTAAAGGTACATGTGAGGACAAATGCAACATTGAGAAATAGTTGCATACATGTGATTCTTCTTGAAGGAAAGCTATCAAGCACTAGCTTTATTTCCAACACAAGCACAAGTGAAAATCCAACAACAACAATATATATAAATACACTTCTTATTGCAACATTTTTTGATTTTATTAGCTCGTTCCAAAACCAATAAAATGGCACACACAAAGTCACAACATTTCACAGTGAAGGAAATCTAGTGACTTCTAGCTTTCCATCTATGACAAGAAAAAATGTATAGCCCATGATACTATCATATTTGAATATAATTTTTCTTCCATAATCGTAGATCTTCTTAGCTTTTTATAGAGCTAATAAAAGGGCACACACAAAGGAAGAACACTAACCCCATATATCATTAGGAAAAATCATGCCTAACAGACTCTCTATAATTGTAATGTCACTTTCAATAGCTTCCACAAGATAATTTAAATCATTAATACAATGCCTTTGATAGGTTCACTAACATCTATAGAAAATAACCTACTGGTTATCTCCAATAGAAATGATAATTCACTTATGCAAAACACCACATGTGTATTATCTTGTATCTTGCAATAGTATAATAATATCTTGAGACCAACTCATCTGTTCTTGATTATATTTTAATTCATGATCCCTCAAGTGTTGAACCATGCTCAATATAAGAATTAAACTACCACATTTTATCATTCCACTATATATTTTAAAACCAAGTTTGTATCCTGGGCCTCTTCTCTATCCTACTTCAATTATTTAGTCATAGGATATGTGTGCTCCATTTCCCTTCTAAGTCTCGAGGTTACTTTCTTGAATTTTATGTCTCTTTCTCTTAACACATTGCTTCATGAATAAATTACTTTCTATTATGGTATGGTGCCACCATGCATTGTCTTTCATAATTTCCAACATTCCTATCTTTTTCATGTCCATTTACAATTTTAGGATTTTCATCCTCATCCATTCCATGAAAGAACTAAGATATTTCTATTGATGTGGTTTGAGTTCTAATAAAATGCATCCTTATCAAGTGGAGCAGAAGGTATACCATTACCATGTTCAAGAGATTATAGTGAAAATGAATCTAGGGAGGTTATCCAAAATCACTGCAACAACATTATCAACAATATTTTACCACATTTGTACCTACTGCTTCTCATTATGTTTGCTAATGTCTAGCACAACCACAAGTTCATTGCCAAAAAAAATCACAATCACAAGCACAAGTGCATTTCCAACAACAACATTGCACTATGAAGGAAAGATAAAACTTGATAACTATCCTTTTAGCACAAGAAAAAACACATTGTCGAAAATAACATTGCACCATGAAAGAAAGCTAGTGTGTGCTAGATTTCCTTCTAGCACAAGCACAAACACATTTCCAACAATAAAATTGCACCATGAAGGAAATCTAGAGTGTATTAGATTTCCATATATGACAAGAACAAGTGTGGATCCCACGACAACATCATATTTGAATAAAATTTTTCTTTCATAATTGTGGTTCTTCTTATCCTGTTCTAAAACAAATAAAAAGGCACACACAAAGGAACACCACTAACCATCATGATCATTAGGACAAAGGCACCCTTGAAGTGTTGATTACATCCTTCTGATTGTACCTAAAGGGAGGATAGTGATTGGTACTTTTCCCTCTATCACAAGCACAAACACATTTCCAACAATAACATTACACCATGAAGGAAAGCTAGCACATGATATCTTTCATTCTAACACAAAAATAAGCACATTTCCAACAATAACATTGCACCGTGAATGAAAGATAATGCACATTAACTTTCCTTTTAGAACAAGCACAAGCACATCCAACAACAACATTGCACTGTGAAAGAGATCTAGTGTCTGCTAGCTTTCCTTCTAGCACAAATGAAAGTGGATTTCCAACAACAACAATCCAACGTGAAGGAAAGCTATCACCAAATAACTTTCCTTGTAGCTTAATCATAAGCACATTTCCAAAAAAAATCTTGCACCATGAAGGAAATATAGTGCCGTCTACCTTTCCTTCTAGCACAAGCATAGTCACATTGTCAACAATAACATTGCATCGTGAAATAAAGCTAGCACCTACCGAATTTACATCTACAACAAGAACAAAAGTAGAGCCCATGCTAACATTATATTTGAATACAATTCTTCTTTCATAATCGTGGATCTCCTTAGCTTGTTTTAGAAACAAAAAAGGGCACACATAAAGGCATAACACTAACAATGGAAATCGTTAGGAAAAAAGAACCCCTAGAACATTGATTGCATCCTTATGATTGTGCCTGAAGGTTTTCCATCTATGAAAACATTGACTATGAATGGAATCTAGAACCTGCTAGCTTTCCTTCTAGCACAAGCATAAGCACATTTCCAACAACAACATTGCATTTTGAAGGAAAGATAACACTAGCTAGTTTTCCTTCCAGCACAAGCACAAGTGCATTACTAACAACAACATTACACTATGAAGGAAATCCAGTACCTTCTATATTTCCTTCTAGCACAAGCACACATGCATTTCTGAAAAAAAACATTAAAATGTGAAGGGAAACTAGAGACTACTAGCCTTCCTTCTAGCACAAGCACAAGCACATTTCCAACAACAACATTGCATAGTGAAGGAAATCTAGAGCCTGCTAGATTATCTTCTAGCACAAGCACATGCACATTTCCAAGAACAACATTGCATCATGAAGGAAAGATAACATCACTATATTTCCTTCTAACACAAGCACTACCACATTACCAACAACAACATTGCAATGTGAAGGAAATCCAATGTGTGCTAAATTTACATCTATATAAGAACAAGCGTGGAGACCATGGAAACATCATATTTGAATACAAATCTTATTTTATAATCGTGGATATTCTTATCTTTTTATAGAGACAATAAAAGATCACACACAAAGGAAAAACACTAACCATCACGATCGTTAGGACAAAGGAACCCTGAGAGCATTGATTGCATGCTTCTGATTGTGCTTGAAGGAAATCGAGAAACCACTATCTTTCCTTCTAGAAAAAGCACAAGCGCATTTACAACAACAATATGGTACTGTGAAGGAAATATAGCACTTGTTATCTTTCCTTCTAGCACAAGCACAAAAACATTGCCAACAACAACATTGCACCATGAAGGAAATCTAAAAATCACTAACTTTCCTTCTAGCACAAGCAAAAACACATTTCCAACAACAACATTACAACATGAAGGAAATATAGTGCTCGCTATATTTCATTGTAGCACAAGAACAAAGGCATTTCCAACAAAAACATTTTACGCTGAAGGAAATCTAGCGCATGCTAGGTTTACTTCTAGCACAAGTGCAAGTGCATTTCCAACAATAACATTGCACCATGAAGGAAAGATAGCGCATGTTATCTTTCCATAAGAAAAAATGTAGAGCCCATGATAACATCATATTTGAATACAATTCTTCTTTCATAATCATGTATTTTCTTAGCTTGTTCCGGAGTCAGTAAAATGGAACACACAAATTGATCCAGGATATTTTCATTGAAGTGACTTATAAAGAATTGTGTTAAATGAGCATAAATTAAAGTGCACCATTAAAGAAGGAAAAGCTCAATAATGAAGAGACATAAGCATCAAATATGAACACAAAAACTTGATAATGGAGTTCATCCCTAGTGGACTATGTCTCCGGGTCCTTCTCTCAAATGGGTAGGCCTTTTTATTAACTCAGCAAAAGAATTTGGAAAAATACATAAGTATAACTCATTCTAGAATTAAGCTACAAAATATTTAATCAGATCAGAAAACAAACAACACCATTGAATTTGTGGTGTCAAATTACCCAAAAATGACTGTCTCCATGCCTCAATCCAACTCTGGTACTCCCAGGCCCTTGAGAAATCTCATCTCCGTTTCCATGCCTGCTCCCTGCATTTAATTCTCTGTATTGATGTCTCGGTTCCCATGCCTGGCTGTGCCGTCACGCGCCCTTCCTTTCTCCATCCTTGGGAAGACTCAACTTATAGCCAAAAATTGGGGCAGACTACACAAGGTAGTCCGTTGGCCCAATAGTGGCAGAGCTATACTTAAGGCATATGCATATGGGGAGGTCCCAGGGTCAAGCCTACGGGCCTTCCCTTTTGGGTTGTTGTTATAACTTATATATGTGTGTGTGTGTGTGTGTGTGGTAGTTCACCAACTTTGGAGGTGGTTTAGATTTTTCAAAGGATTCCGTTTGGCTACCATATCTGGTGGGGCTCCACCATATTTGATGGGCCTTCCTTTTTTTATTTTTGAAATTTGGTTCTCGGGCCCTCATTGGGCATTTTCTCACTGCCATGTGGCATCCCATGAATAGGCCACGTGATAGCCAACCATTGGGCCACTCCAACCACCTGCATAGTCACCTCCCACATCACCTGCCACATCAATTGCCACATCATCCTACCATGCCAACCTACCATGTCACCGTATGGGATGCCACGTGGCTATACGAAATGTCACATGGAGCTTTTTCATTGGTCCACAGATTGACCCAAAAAATAAAAAAAATGAGTGACACGTGGCAACATCTAGTGTTGCCACATCACCATGCTAACATCATCATGACAAACATTGCCTCCTGCATATTCCACATACACTGTACATATGCTGACTCATCCCCTGCTGACTGGGCTAGGTTGACCAAACTTTGACCACGAATATCTTTCGATCCGTAACACAATTTTATGAGCCGTTGGAAATCTTGCGACGCGCTCTTCGTGGTGATGCAACTTTCACAAAGTTTTGAGGACTTTGAAATTTTTCCCTTTCTAATGTCTGCTGAGGCCATTCTGAGCCTCCTGAGTTGCTTCTATGAATTCTAAGCTGTCCTTAGTCTTCTCTGGATCCTTTTTGGATCACGCCTTCCCACTAATAGATTTTTGGACCACCAAAATATTTCATCAATCAACATATAAGTGAGGGAATATTTCCCTCACCTTGTCCTTCTAAATCCACTTTTCCTTGCTTGGATGTGTTCCCTTTAAACCTACTCGAAGATAATCAACATCACCCCTATGTAAAGTCTTCTTCCTTCTGTTTAGGATGATATATTCCTTTAACTCATCCAAATACTCAGGAGAAAACTCATCAACTGAAGGTATTGAAACTTCCTCATCCTGATCCATGATCATGGGAGGCTAAAAAGTTTCAAGTTCTCTACATTTACAACTGAGTAGACCTGCATATAAGGTGGAAGATCTAAACAAAAAGCATTGGTATCACTTTTCTCCAAAATACTGAAGGGTCCATAATGATTGGGATTGAGTTTCTTTCCTTCACCCTTCAATATTTCCTTGCTTATGTGAAGCCATACCTGGTCTCCAACCTAGAACTAGTGATCAACCTTGTGTTTGTCATGCCAAGATTTATATTGTGCTTGAATTTTTTCCAACCGTTCCCTCACTGCTTAGTGTATCTGTTGGATGCTATGGATGAACTTGCGGGCTTTGTCTTAATTTATTTCTTCATTTGAATTGACATCTCTCCCATACATCAAGTCCAAAGGAACTTTAGGTAAATACCCAAAACATGTCTCAAAATGTGAACACCGAGTGGAGGAATGTAAGGCTCGGTTGTAAGCATGCTGTACACATGGTATATATTCATCCCATAACTTGGGATGCTTGCTGTAGTAGCCTCGAAGAAAAAGTACCACTGTTCGATTAAAAACCTCTGTCTGTCCATCGGTCTATGGATGGAAAATAGTTCTCCTCTTCAACTTGGTGTCCATTATTCTCCACAATCTTGTCCAAAAATCCCTAAGGAATTGAGTATCTCGATTCAATATAATGAATGTGGGTAACCCAAAGTGAACGCAAACATACTGAAAGAAGATATTAACAGTCTTCTCAACAATGATCTTCTTTTTACATGGCATTAAGATACCCATCTTGCTGAACCTATCCACTACAAAATAAAAATAGTCATGACCCCTTTTCGACATTAGTAAACCCCCTACAAAATCTATGGAGATACTTCCCCATGGATGGGATGGAATAGGAAATGGTGAGTATAGCCCCAGTTTTCTATTAGTGGGATTAAAAGTAGAACACATCACACACCTCTTTACATATTTAGTTACAATTACTTTCATTTGAGGCCAGTAAAGAACCTTTGCAAATGAGCTATAGTTTTTCATACCCCAAAATGCCCAGACACAAGAGAAGTGTGAGCTTCTTGTATTACATGGACTCGTTCACTTGTAGGAATACATAGCTTTCCAAGATGGTAGAGTATTTTTCCCTATAGACAATAGTTCTCTACCTATGCACCATGGGTTAGTTTCTCATATACTTCTTTAAAATATTCATCAATGGCATATTGTTCCACATAGATATCATAAGATAAATAAGCATTCTTCAAAATAATAGAAGCAACAATAGGAGGTCTAGAAAGCATATCAACTACCTTGTTACTTGTACCCTTTTTGTACTTGATTACCAAATGAAATTGTTGTAGGAAACCCATCCATTTGTAATGTCGAGATTGTTGCAGTTTGGTTTGTTCTTGGAGATACTATAAGGGTTGATGATCTGTATGTATGATTGTTTCCTTCCCTAACAAGTAGTGCTTACATTTATTTAAGCTTTGAAATAATGCATACAACTCTTTATCATATGTAGGATAGTTAAAAACAACTTGGTTAAAAGTTTCAGAGTGCTAACAGATAGGCTTACAATATTGCATCAATATTACACCCATGGCGTATCTACTGGCATATATCTCGATCTCGAAGGGCTGTTGAAGATTCGTTAGTGCTAATACTAGTGCGATACTGATCTTTTCCTTCAAAGTGTCAAAATATTTTTGTTGCTTTCCTCCCCACTGAAAAGTGTTCTTCACAATGGTTAAGGCATGCAAAAGAGTTTCTATAAAGGGGAAGTTTGAAATGAACCTCCTCCAATAATGGACTGAACCTAAAAAGCTCCATATCTCGATTACACTTTTGGGCTCAAGCCAATTTACAATTACATCAATATTGGAAGGATCAATTTTTAATTGTCCTCCTCCTACAATATGACCTAAGTACACAAGTGCAATCTTACGAAATTCACATTTGGACAATTTAACATACAAATTTTCCCTTTGCAAAGTATCCAATACTTTTTTTACATGCCTCACATGTTCATCCCAAGTCACGCTAAATATAAGAATGCCGTCTAAATAAACAATCACAAAATCATCTAGGAAAGGCCTGAATACATCATTCATCACACACATGAAGGTTGTCGGATCATTACAAAGCCCAAACGACATAACTAACCACTCAAATAATCCCTGTTTGGTTTTAAAGGCAGTCTTCCATGCATCTTATTCTGCAACCCTGATATGATGGTATCCATTGTGAAAACCCAACTTAGTGAAATAAACATCATTCTTTAACTGATCAAGTAAATAATATATACGAGGAAGAGGGTATCAATTTTTCACTGTGATTTTATTTAAGGATTGGTAATTGACATACATTCTCCATGTGTCATATTTATTTGGCACCATCATGATCAGAGAACCACAAGGAGATGAACTGGGCCCGATGATTCCTTGATCCAATAAGCCTTGTACCTGCTTCTTGATCTCTATCATCTCTACAGATGACATCCTGTACATGCCCACATTAGGAAGAGGAGAATCCTACTGAAGATGTATTTCATATTTGATTTCCCTCTTAGGAGGTAATCCATCTGGTTCCTGGAAAATACCATCATACTTAGAAACAATATCAATTAATTCTTTATTATGAGAAAGATCACATCCTTGGAAAGCGTTAGATGTTCCAACATCTTTCTCCCTTACGACCATGAGTACATATCTCTTATTAGTGTTTATGAGTCTCTTCATTTGTCTTGCACTAACAAGTATTGTGTTTACCCTCATGCTGTGAGCTCTAACAATATATTCCACTCCCCCCTTAGTAAGGTGGTATTTTTTCTCATGACAAAAGAAGACTTCTTTTCTATCATAAAGATAAGGACTCCCCAACACTATGCCACATATATCAAGTGATACAACATCCAAATCCACTTCATCAATCAACTTTGAAGCAATAGAAAATCTGACCCTACATTGCTTGGTGACGTTCAGTTTTTATTTATCACATACCCAACCAATAGGATAAGGATTTGGATGTGGTTTTGTTTCAAGACCCATCTTTTTGTCAAGTGCTTCAGATATCAAGTTTACTTGGGAACCCATATCAAATAATGTATCTATCTTAGTCTGTTTAGATGCAACTCTTATATGAAATAATTCATTCCTCTTTTGTTCATCATCATGAGATTCATTATTGGAATTTGAAATAGAATGAAGTGAATATTTACCTTGTACTCCAACCCCTGTGATATTTCCTTCATCTTCTGAATCAGAACCAAGATCTTGTTGCACTGTAGCAACTTTCTTTGTCTTCCCCTTTCCACTGAACTATTTCTGTCTCTTCTCTGGATGTAGTTTCCAATAATTTTCATCATCGTGACCAATTTTCTTGCAATGAGTGCAAGATGGCTTTCATTATTCTCTGTTTACCATGGTGGCCTTCTTATCCTTCCTTTTAAACTTCTCAAATGGCTTATGTGGGAGATTGGAAGGTTTCTTTGTGGGATCTTCTTGAACATGCTTTTCCATGATCTCAAGGTGAGTGGTTTGCACACAAACTTTGTCAAGACTAGTGGGGTTAAACAATAGAAAAGTATGATGAATATAACTGTGAAGTGCACCAATATACTTCATTTAAGTTTCATAAGAATCCAAATGAATGTTTAATGTGAGATCTCTCTTCCTAAATTCTTCTGTGAAAATTTGTACAATTTGACCTTTAGTTTGTCTTAAAGTTTTCCATTCCATCATTGCTTTATGTAAATAACCCAATGGATAAAATTTCTTCCTTATCGTTCATTTAAATTCCTACCATGAGGAAATAAGATTACCACACTTACTTTTGTTCTGAATTTTTCTCTCCCACCATATGAGAGCTGTGCCTTCCAACTGAAGAGAAGCCAGTTGCACTTTAACTTCCTCTTCATCAATCTGTTGAACATGCAATAAAATTCAACATGTTGGATCCAATTATCTAGCTTTTCAGGATTAACATCTCCATTAAACATA